>JASAMZ010009530.1:0-12675 GCA_030248115.1 Linhomoeus sp. GSCO2_2 | reverse complement strand
TTAGTCAGCAATACGTAATGCTGCGTGATTTACTTCGTTCAGTTACGTATTGCTGGTCAACGGAACTCGCTGATATCTGCAGAAGAAAACGCTAAAGCCTTTATTTCAAACGCGATCGAACAGCAAAGCGCGTGCGCTGTGGTATCAGTCTGGCGGTTCTGAACTTTGACGCATTAAATCGCGCCTGTGATAAGCGTCGTGTCAGCGAAGATGGGGCCGCCGGTGGCGGATAACCAATTATACATGCAGGCCGCCATTCGCGGCGCTTTATGCGCGCCTCGCCCGCTGGCGGCCAACGCCGCCATTCTGAACAAGGCGGAAGATGTACGCTACGTCATTGTCCGAACGCGATGCTCACCGGCAAAATATGGGGGGGGGGGGGGGAGGGGGGGGGGGGGGGGGGGGGGGGGGCGGGGGGGGGGGAGTCAAAAACCTGTTTGTAAAGAGGCACTTACTCACGACCATGAGGTAAAACGCTCCGACGATCATGATGACCACTTGAATGGCGTCCGTCCACATCACGGCGGTGAGTCCGCCTGAAGGAATGTTTCAGAAGCTTGTGAACATTAATCAACGACGCCACGGCTACAGTAGTCAGTTCGCCAACCTGCTACAGTGAAGATGCAGGCCACCAAGATAAGGATGCCGACGGACCAGTAAAGCGAAAGGTGGAAGGACTGATTAATGAATATGGCGCCGCAAACAAGTCGGCCTGATAGACAACGTCGTTGTTGACGTTGGAATATGGAAACTGCAGTGCCGTCACAAGACACTCACCGAGATCTTCGTGAATATGTACAAGATCAGGGCCAGGCAGGATAGGTAGACTCGAATACGCCTGCCGCCAAAGCGCTTCTTCAGGTATTCAGGCATGGTGAAGACCTGAATTCCAGAATGCGACTTGAAGTTTTGCAAAGACATAGTGAAATTCTGAAATGCCAGCGAACCCCGGAGGCAATGTAGACGGGAACAAACAGCCACCCCAGTGCTATTAAAACGAATGCCGCCTAAAACGAAGAACAAGATCCAGTATTGTTGCTGCGCTGCGGCGGCGGCGGCGGCGGCGGCTGCGGCGGCGACGGCGATGATGAGGAGAGAGAGAGAGAGAGAGGGGGCGACGACGAGAAGGCGAGATGGAATGATGAAGATGATGATGACGATGATGATGATGATGATGATGATGATGATGATGATGATGATGACGACGACGACGACGACGACGACGGGACGACGACGACGACGACGACGACGACGACGACGACGACGACGACGACGACGACGACGACGACGACGGCGGCGGCGGAGACGGCGACGGCGACGACGGCGGCGGCGGCGGCGGCGGCGGCGACGACGACGACGACGACGACGACGACGACGACGACGACGACGACGACGACGACGACGACGACGACGACGACGACGACGACGACGACGACGACGACACACATTCAGCTCGAAGCCTGCGACAGCGATTCCTCCAGCAGCAGCTGAGCCCGCTAGTCCAACGTAGTGTCCAGAGCCGATGTTTGAACCGAACAGGGAAGCGCCAACCTACAAAGTGCGTGCGTGCCTGAAATTTGAGCACTTGAATGGATTCATTGAACACACGCACCAGCAAGAAGTTCATGCTGCGTCCCGCCAAGAAGAAGCCGGAAGCGCCGCCCTTCCGTACGCTGATGATGGACGACTGAACATGGGGACGTTACAGTAATTGGAACAGCAATATCACAAGACAATGCAAACAATCGGTTCACTCACGATGATGCCGACAGCCAGCACGATAATAAAGTAGGCGATGATGACGATCAGGTCCAGGGTCTCCACGTTCGCCCGCTCGAATGGTTGGACCTCCATGGCGGCTGACGTCGACATGATTTGCAAATCTTTCAGAAGCTTCACTGGAAAGGGCTGCAGCTACAGTATTGGTGTTCTTCTTCGCCTTCTTTTGCGACGCTTCCTCAAGTGTGTGACGAAGATTGTTTGCTCGGCCCAAAATCATTCGACGTTTTGGCGTGGCTGAGTCACCTACGATCGCGGAGCGTCAGTCAGCGCGCGGGGGCTGCTTGGCGAGAGATGAGTCGCGCGGTTCCTATTGTACATGCGCACGTACCAATGCGGACATAGCAATCTCACACAGAGAAACACACAACAGAGGGTGGAATCAGTCAACGCGCCTCCTCCCTCTCTCTACCGCCGTCCAGGCAAGGACGACAATGTGGAGACAGATTGAAAATCTTGCGGCGGCGGCGCGCCCCTGTAAAACTGGTTGTGCAGACAGGCGGGCGAGCGAGCGTGGAGCAAAATTACCTCGTCCGCGGCGCGCGCGTTACTTTCTAGGGCCGGTTCGAATGCGAAAATTGCCTGCCGAGAACAGATCGACTGGACGCATCGAGTCTTTGACAAGAGTTGGCTGCGCTTGTTTGCGCTCTGTTTGTGGTGATGGTGATTGGCGATGACTCACTCGCCTATGTACCTATAATAGAATTTCTGTTAATGTTTCTGGTATCTCTCAAAGGAAGCTTTGTATGTGTGGATTAGCCGCCTCACCATCACCAACAATTAAACGCGCTACATCGATAGTGCCGGTGCCCGGTACCTCACGGCTCGCGCTTATATGCTACAGAATTATCGAACCTGATAGAGGGCGATATCAAGCGTAGTACGTACCCACAGTGTGTCTACCTACATACTAAGAAATGAGTTGGTCCCAAGGTTGATATTCGTAAGTGGCTACCTGAGGTATCCACGCACGTTATTCGACACCAGGTGTGAGCTTGGATGCTAGAGATGTTCTCATACAGGACACAGGATGATGATGTGTAGATGTGCACGCGACCCACGAAAACAGCTTAGCCGCTCCCGTTCACAGGGCCGTTCTCGGACAGCTTTTGTGATTCAACGAACGAGACGACGACCACAACAACATCCAATGTTGTACAGCACCAATGTTGTGCTGAGAGCTTAGCGCTCCGAAATCGGCACTTGAGAGGCTGGCGTGTCCGCCTGAAGAGGCGGCTGACACGATGTTTGCGGCCGCCTTTCGACAAAGGCCCAGAATTCCTGTTGACAGTTGACAAGCCTCTTCACTAGTCAGTCACCTCCTGAGGATTTGAAGCTGGCACCCGACGATTCGAGAAAGACACAAACAAACACGGGCGGACCGGTCGACTCTTCCTTCGACCATACACTATTTCAGATGGGCTGTGAGTCACGCTTGACAAGTGAAGGCTTCGCCAAAGAAGGTGCGAAGAAACTTCGTCAATGTCTAGCGCTCTCGCCGTTCTCTCGCGCGTTGTTTAACTTTCTCCGTTCGCTCGAAGTTGGGAGACTCAGACACACGTCTGTCTGATGATAAACGGCCGTCTTAGTGCTCCAGGGAGCTTATACTGGCACCAGTCAGTGCAGTGCCTAGGCATCTTCCAAACTGGTGTTCGCAAGGTGTGTCGATAGAGGCCGTCGTCAAATTCGGCTTAACCAACGGCACCGGCACCTATGCAGTTGATCCTTTTACGAACATGGATTGCCGACCATCAGTTGTACGGTGATCGGCAATGTCAGCAATAAATTACCCAAGTTACCAATCGCCATTGGCAATACTCCCACATTACCGATGTGTACAATCGGTAATCTGGAGATATTACTAAAGTTACAGAAACTTTTTTCGCCCGGCCTCAACCGGGCGAACCCCTACGAGAGCTTTTCGTGCGTGCGTCCGTCCGTTCGTTCGTCCGTCCGTTCGTCACGCTCTCAGATCTCGGCGTTGGAACGTCGTAGGAAGGAGATCTTGGGCTTTATGGATAGGTCTCGACTTACTGGTAATGTCGCTAAGAGACTTCGAAATTCAAAAGTTTGAAATTCGCGAGTTACAGTAACCCGAATGTCAAAACGGAAAACGGCTCTAACTCGCTCGTCTTACGTCGTAGAGCGGCGTGCGATAGGTCAACTAAACGGTCTCGACGTGCTCTTTCGCTTGGCTTAAAAATTTTCTTAATTACGCAAACACGCAACACGAAAAGCGACATTTTCGACTCCGTTAGCACTAAATTTGCTCTAATATGCTCGTCTTGCGTCGTAGAGTGATGATGTTGGGTTGTTTCGATAGATTTGTACTCACTGAGCATTCGAGCTCCTATGGTGCGCGACTTTGAAATTTGAATTTACGACTTGCAGTAATCCAAATGTCGGACAATAGAAAACGGCTCTAATTCTTTCGTGAAGAGAGGTCTTTCGTAGCTCGTTTGAAAGCGCTCGACGTGTTCTTTCATGCGATATCGTAAAATTTTCAATTTAGTGAATACGCATGAAGAAAATCCACATGTTCGACATTCTTGACGCGGAATTACGCAGCTTCGTCTAGCGGGCAAAGTAGTGCTCTCGCAGCGTTGAACGGCGTTCGACAAATCGTTGAAAGCGTGCGACGTGTCGTTGTATGGTATTGAAAATGTCGATAATCTCACTGTAGAATGGATAGATTCTAGAATTCCTAGGTAAAGAAGGACTTAACTGTTCGTCTTACATAGTATTTGTTGTGTTTTATTGCGCGTTTCCATCTATTCAGCGACAAATTTTATGCGGTACATTTTAAGTACTATTGTTTTCGCCAATCGTGTACTAAACCGCTATGTTTTGCGAATCTGTCGAATTGCAGTGAACGATTGAATTCTGCGTTCTGGATCTTGTAGTTGTGTGCTTCAGATATCGTCGCTAAAATCCCCCTGGAATGCCGTATCCGAAGTCCATTGCGGAAGACTTGGTCGGCGTTGTAGAATAGTTGCACGTGGCATTCGTTTCGAAAGGGGGGGGGGGGGGTAGTCGCGTGCGTCGGCCGTCAGCGCGCGCGGCCTGTCTTCTTTATACGCTCTGTTCTCTACTCGCTACAGCGTGGACGTACAAACGTACGCACGTACGCACTCCCCTTCGCGCTGCCTCCTTGCAGCCGCTAGCCTCACTTTCGCTCCGCTCGTTGATTTTCGAAAGCGTACGTAGAAAGTCGCTAGTTCGTAGTGTCCTTTCGTTCCGTTGGCCGGTCGAGCAGTTCTCGCCGCTGTCTTTGGTGAGGAGACGATGCAATACACAACGCTTTAGTGCCTAAATAGTGCCGCAATCGGAAATTCCAATTTTCGCGGGAAATACTGCGTTTTGTTGCGGAAAACCGCTGTTTTCACGCGAAAATTGTGGGTTTTCGGTTGCGTAACGTTGACAAGGGAAACGTGCAGGAGAACCTGCAGTGAAGCACTCCGACCAGAACGGGAGAAAGCAGGCCGCCACTCACTTATCATGAGAAATTAGGCCGATTTCCGCCCAAAGAGTCTCCACAAATTCCGCCGGCGCGCGAGTTTCAGAGTACGCAATTCCCTCCACCTACAAGGACCGGCCGGCGCGCAGCAGAACTCCACCGAAATCCTGTAGACCAGGCCGAATTGAGCCCAAAATGCGCCATTTCGCTTCGATTCAACCAGTAGCCGGTAGCTAAGAATCAGGGCTGCGCCAATCGTAGACTCGCCTTCCCATTTTGGACGGGAAGAATTGACAATTCATGCGCAAATGCTTACTTTACCACGCCGTCTTTTCGCACTGCATTTCCTTCAATTGTGAAGTTTGAATGCGCGCGCAAATTTGAGTTACAACATAGTTTGAGGAGAGTACGGTAAAAGTTGCATTCAAATTTGAACTTCGGCATTAGAAAAGTGGCTGTTTGAAGGCAAAATCGACACAAAATGGAGAAACCAATAGCAAATTCGCGTTCCTCGCCGCGAAATACCCTAGAATCGACACTTCAACCGTACAATTACCACACTTTCAGTTTCGTCGACGTAGGGCTTCGGTAGGTCGAAAATCGGCAAAAACTCGCGAATCTTGATCCGAAACGCCAAAATAACGCCAGATTCGGCATCAGCGACCTCGAAAGCACCGCAGTCAACTCCAACATTGATTTTGTCCGCGGGGGTGGAAATTCGAATTTTGGACGCGGCCGGGGTACGGTAGCCGAAAAAATATTTTTGAAAATCGATTCCGGATCACTTTTCAATGGGAAATCGCGTGGTGCAGTCCATTTGGCCATAAATCGTCGCAATCGGGCGCTAAAACGGCCGAAAGTCAACAAGCTTTGTGTAAAAACTGTGGCACCACGTTGGCATCAGTGTAAACTTGAGAGCGTGCGCGCGATGATGTGCACTGGATAGTGAAGTGCCGCTAGACATTTAGTCGACAATCTGGTGGGGTATCGCCGCAATTGGTCTTGGATTTGTTCGTGATACCTGATCCACAAATGGATCAGAAGATTCGCCGCAGGAACACTTTGCGCTTATAATTGTGGCAACTGATCCATAAATGGATCAGAGAAATTCGCCGCAGGCACACAGTGCAATAGAAGCGTCTAAATGGGACGACGCCCTATTGAAAAGGGTACAAATGGGACGACGCCCTATTGAAAAGGGTAGGTATAAATGGGACGACGCCCTATCCTTTTGGGCTTAGAGCCCGATGCATCCACACAAAGATATTTTGAAACTTAAGCTGCTTAAAATTGTCGAAATTTTGCAATTTGACAAAAACCTTAAAATATACCCAAATTCTTTAGTTATAAAATTAAAAACTGTTTGCTAAATACTTGACAGACTGTGCCCAATGCATCAACGCAAAGAAATTGTGAAATTTAAGCTCTTTGAAATTGTCGTAATTTGGGAATTTTGACAAAAACCGTGAAAATATCCCAAACTTCGTTAATTATAAAATCTAGAACGAGTTGCTAAATACTTGGCAGCCTATGCCCGACACAACCATGTAAAGAAAATATGAAATTTAAGCCGTTTGATATTGTCGAAATTTGGGAATTTTGACAATACCCTCGAAAATATCCCCAATTTCGTTAATTATAAAATCTGAAACTATTTGATAAATACTTGGCAGACTATGCTCGACACATCCGTGAAAAAAATTTTGAAATTTAAGCTGTTTGAAATAGTCGAAATTTGTGGATTTTAACAAATTCCTTAATAATATCCTAAATTTCGTTAATTATATTCGCTGAAACTATTTGCTAAATGCTTGGCAGACTATGCTCGATACATCCGTGCAAAGAAGTTTTGAAATTTAAGCTGTTTGAATTTGTCAATATTTGAGAATTTTGAAAAAAACCTTGAAAATACCCCTAATTTCGTTAATTATAA
Source organism: Linhomoeus sp. GSCO2_2 (assembly GCA_030248115.1). NCBI lineage: Eukaryota > Metazoa > Nematoda > Chromadorea > Monhysterida > Linhomoeidae > Linhomoeus > Linhomoeus sp. GSCO2_2. The sequence goes on along the minus strand of JASAMZ010009530.1, from coordinate 5,506 downwards.
AATCTGAAACTATTTGATAAATACTTGGCAGACTATGCTCGACACATCCGTGAAAAGAAATTTTTAAATTTAAGCTGTTTGAAATCGTCGAAATTCGTGGATTTTGACAAAATCCTTAAAAATATCCTAAATTCCGTTAATTATATTCGCTGAAACTATTTGCTAAATACTTGGCAGACTATGCTCGATGCATCCGTGCAAAGAAGTTTTGAAAGTTAAGCTGTTTGAATTTGTCGAAATTTGGGAATTTTGACAAAAACCTTGAAAATATCCCTAATTTCGTGAATTCTAAAATCGGAAACTATGTCACAAATTCATCACGTCTTATGCCCTTTCCATTTCAGCAAAAACTTTCTCGATACGAGTTGTAAATAAAAGTGCCATTTTTGACATTTTCGTATTTTAATTGTAAATATCTCGAAATAGCGAAATTAGCAACAGAAACAGACAACGGCGCGTTACTCAGCGCATTCGACTCCATCGGGTGGCACTAACCGTCATGTTTAGTTGTTCCGGACACACGGACACACACACACACACAAACAGACATTAGCGTCCGTATATATACTCGCCGCCCTGGGGGGCGGCGAAACAAGCTTTGTCTAACCAGGCAAGTCGTCCGGGGGACGCAGTATACTCCACAAATTTGAACTCCTACGCACGGTGACTCCTCTGCTGTTGTGGCCTCCTGACACTCCCAATCGGAAAACTAATGCCGAATTCGTGATCTACATCCCAGAATACCCCAGAATCAACATACAACACCCCTAACTTCCTATGGACTCGCAGAAACGAAATTCTGCAGTTGGGGTACGGTAGCATGCGATTTCGTCATAGGTACGTTCAAACATTATCTAAACGATAAACAAATGCCAAATTCGTATTCAGCGCCCCCGAAAACCCCGAAATCGAGTATAATATCGCAAAAGTCGACCCGACACCAACAATTCAAACGGACGCGGCAGGGATACTGTAGCTTCAAAAATTTTTCCAATGCACTTTTCTAGACCAGATTTAAGCGTAGAATCGCTTGAAACCACTTTTGGAACGATTCGGCAACGCATTCGAGCGCTATAGACGCCGAAATGCGAAAATCGTAATTTTAGACCCCGGAGTCGAAAAAGTCGCAGTGTAAGAAAGTTTTTGTGTTTCGCCCGATTTTCTCCGTTCAAGGCTCATTCGATAGAGGACATCTGGGAAGGAGCAACAAGGGTGGTCTCGCCGCTCTAGCTGCTACCTAGCTCGCACAGCAGCCCGTCAAAGTCGACCCGGGGCCAAAATTTGCGTTTTTTTCAAATTTGGCGCCAAAATGGGTCCCGCAGCGATCCAATTCATTTCTTCCACCCTCGGCCCTATCGAGTACTACAACATATCAAAAGATAGTATATACCATTATATGCAACTTTTTCGAGTTCTACCTTGCCTAATGCGTTTTTCAGTACTTTGAAAAAATAAATTTTTGAATTTCCCGCCAACGGGGTCCCGGAGCGTGACCCCGTTTGGTGTCCACCCTGCCCACTTACTAGGCCTACCCAACGCAAAAGACCGTTTGGAAATCGGCCGCTTCACGCGCGAACGCCATCCGGTTAAAATTACTGCGTTTCGCGCACAATCGCTATATACTCCACACTTTTTTGTGGAGTATAAAAACTGTGGCACCACGTTGGCATCAGTGTAAACTTGAGAGCGTGTGCGCGAAAATGTGCACTGGATAGTGAAGTGCCGCTAGACATTTAGACGACAATCTGGTGGGGTATACCCGCAATTGGTCTTGGATTTGTTCGTGGTACCTGATCCACATATGGATCAGAAGATTCGCCGCAGGCACACTTTGCGCTTTTAATTGTGGCAACTGATCCATAAATGGATCAGAGAAATTCGCCGCAGGTACACAGTGCAATAAAAGTGTCTAAATGAGACGACGCCCTATTGAAAGGGGTATAAATGGGACGACGCCCTATTAAAAGGGTATAAATGGAACGACGCCATATTCTTTTGGAATTAGTGCTCGATGCATCTACACAAAGATATGTTGAAATCTCAGCTGCTTGAAATTGTCGAAATTAATAAATTCTGACAAAAACCTTGAAAATATACCTAAATTCTTTAATTATAAAATCTAGAACTATTTACCAAATACTTGGCGACTATGCCCGACACAACTATGCAAAGACATTTTGAAATTTACGCTATTTGGAATTGTCAAAATTTGAGGATCTTAACAAAAAATATCCCAAATTTCGTTAATTATAAAATCAGAAACTATTTGCTAAATACTTGACAGACTATGCCCAATGCATCAACGCAAAGACATTGTGAAATTTATGCTGTTTGAAATTTTCATAATTTGAGAATTTTGACAAAACCTTAAAAATATCCCAAAATTCGCTAATTATAAAACTTAGAACGAGTTGCTAAATACTTGGCAGGCTATGCCCGACACAACCATGTAAAGAAATTATAAAATTTCAGCTGTTTGAAATTGTCGAAATTTGGGAATTTTGACAATACCCTTGAAAATAGCCTAAATTATATTCGCTGAAACTATTTGCTAAATACTTGGCAGACTATGCTCGATACTTCCGTGCAAAGAAGTTTTGAAACTTAAGCTGTCTGAATTTGTCAAAATTCTGGAATTTTGACAAAAACCTTAAAAATATCCCTAATTTCGTTAATTATAAAATCTGAAACTATTTGATAAATACTTGACAGACTATGCTCGACACATCCGTGAAAAGAAATTTTGAGATTTAAGCTGCTTGAAATTGTCGAAATTTGTGAATTTTAACAAAATCCTTAAAAATATCCCAAATTTCGTTAATTATATTCGCTGAAACTATTTGCTGAATACTTGGCATACTATGCTCGATACATCCGTGCAAAGAAATTTTGAAATTTAAGCTGTTTGAATTTGTCAAAATTTGGGAATTTTGACAAAAACCTTGAAAATATCCCTAATTTCGTGAATTCCAAAATCCGAAACTATGTTACAAATTCATCGCGTCTTATGCCCTTTCCATTTCAGCAAAAACTTTCTCGATACGATCTGTAAATAAAAGTGTCATTTTTGACATTTTCATATTTTAATTGTAAATATCTCGAAATAGCGAAATTAGCAACAGAAACGGACAACGGCACGTTACTCAGCGCATTCGACTCCATCGGATGGCACTAACCGTCATGTCTAGTTGTTCCGGACACACAAACACACACACACACACACACAAACGAACAGACAACAGCGTCCGTATATATGCTGCATCCGGGCGGCGCAATCCTCCAGAATGTGCAATATTGCACGATCTGGAGGGGTGCCCCTCCAAACTGCGCAATATGGCGCGTTCTGGAGGGCAGCCCCTCCAGAATGTGCAATCAGCTGCTAGAACGTTGAATTCTTTAACTTTTACGTATAATTCTTTTGCCAGGAAGTTGTTTCCTTCCACATCAGGCTATGCTTAGGCTCGCCCTGCGCCCAGAGACGGATCACAAGAGTCTAGTCGGCGTCGCAGTCTGGCGGGTCGAAGCTTAGGCTTAACGCGACCGGTGACCGGCGTGATGGGCGCGCGGAGCGCGCCCTGAAGTTGGTGGTCGCGCTAAGCCTCAGTTTTCGACCCGCCAGGCGCGACGTCGACAGAGTTTTAGTGCAAACTGTAAGTGGGATGAACGCTCCTCCATCTAATTCACCTCCTGCTCAGGCCTGCTGAGCCCCGCTGACCAGAGATTGCGCGGTTTGGAGGGGCCGCCCTCCAGAACGCGCCATATTGCGTAGTCTGGAGGGAAACCCTCCAGATTGCGCAATCTGGCTGGATTGCGGAAAGTGGATGCAACATATATACTCGCCGCCCTGGGGGGCGGCGAAAAAATTGGAACTTTCGACTCCCGACTGAGACCCGTTGCCACCGCAGAACTCACGATTTCCGCGGCGGATTTCGGCAATTTTGGTCTTAAACGAAAGAGAACATGATAATCTTGCCGATTTGAGATATCTGGCCCGATCCAACAACTCCCTGATTCACTAGGATTTTTTAAAGGCAAATTTTTGTCAAAAAACCACTTTCGGCTACCGTAACCCGAGAACGCGTCGACCTAGGGGGTCGGGATTTTTTGTCCCCTCTTCGTCTCGTCGAGGACGACAACATATCCAAAGGGCATCACAATCGGCCCATTATTCCAGAAAGTAGCGGCTACTGAACACCCTCTCAGTAAGTAAAAATTCAAATTTTTGAATTTTTCTCGAAATTTTCCCACTACGCGAAAAAAATGAAGGTCCGTCCACACCTACTATCCCTCGAGAGCTATCGATAAAAAAAACCCCGTCCAAATCGGATGAACCACGCGCGAGAAATCTTGGGGCAAAAAAGTTAGTCGGGAGCAGCTCCACTATAGCACTCCGCCCCTTTTGGGGTCGGAGTGCTAAAAATCAACCCAATCGCCACAGAGTAGGGTCAAAATATTAGTATTCTACAGCGCGCGTGAGAGCAGGGAGCAGGGCGGACGCAAGACATGAGCTCTGAGGACTGACAGCTTGGCCGCTAGACGCAGCTGAATGACGCACAATGAATGAATGACGTTTGAATCTTAGACTGAGTAGACATGGCAATGTAGCTCAAGTTGTGAGACGCAATGTGAGGCCCACAGATTGTAAACCAAAATTAATAAAACTACGAAATTTCAAGTGTTTGCTTTCCACTAAAATCAATAAATTAACTGGGTTTCAATAAAATAATCATTTATCTTTGATTTTTTCGCCCGGCCTCAGCCGGGCGAACCCCTACGAGAGCTTTTCGTGCGTTCGTCCGTCCGTTCGTTCGTTCGTTCGTTCGTTCGTAACGCTCTCATATCTCGGCGTTGGAAAGTCGTAGGAAGGCGATCTTGGGCTCTACGGAAAGGTGTCGACGTACTGGTAATGTGCCTCGAGAAATCGGCGTTCAAAAGTTTGAATTGCGCGCGCTACAGTAACCCGAAGGTTCAAACTGAAAACGGCTATTACTCGCTCGTCTTACGACGTAGAGCGGCGTGCGATAGGTCAACTGAAAGGTCTCGGCGTGCGCTTTCGCTTGGCATAAAAAAGGTTCTTAATTACGCAAACACGCAACACGAAAAGCGACATTCTTGCGTTTTTAGCGCAGAAATCGCTCTAACTCGCTCAGCGTGCGTCGTAGGGAGACGATCTTGAGTTGGTTGGATAGCTCTCGACTCACTGATCATTTGTTCTTCTATTGGTCGAAACTCAAAAGTTTGAATTTTGGGAGCTACAGTAACCCAAAGGTTTAAAACGCGAAACTTATCTAACTCGCTCGTCTTCCGTCGTAGAGAGACGATCTTGAGTTCGTTGAATAGGTTTCGGCACACTGATAATTCCGTTAAGAGAACTCGAAATTCAAAAGTTTGAATTGCGCGCGCTACAGTAACCCGAGGGTCCAAAACGCAAAACGGCTCTAACACGCTCGTCTTACGCCGTAGAGCGGCATGCGATAGGTCAACTAAAAGGTCTCGACGTGCTCTT
>JASAMZ010009528.1:0-19388 GCA_030248115.1 Linhomoeus sp. GSCO2_2 | reverse complement strand
GATCTGTCCTGTTGCCAGATCTGTCCTGTTGCAAGATCTGTCGTGTTGCAAAATCTGTCCTGTTGCAAAATCTGTCCTGTTGCAAGATTTGTCCTGTTGCAAAATCTGTCCTCTCGCAAGATCTGTCCTGTTGCAAGATTTGTCCTGTTGCAAAATCTGTCATGTTGCAAGGTCTGTCCTGTTGCAAGATCAGTCCTGTTGCAAGATAGTCTGTCCTGTTGCACGCCGACAGCGCTGACTGCCTCGCGAACGCGCCGTGCAAAGCGCCGCGCAAAACAAATGGTAGAGAGCCGCCAGATCCAATGCGAGCTAAGGGGAGCGAGCCTGATTGAGCGGCGACGGTGCCTTGCCGTACTGTTTAGGCGATGCCTGCGTTGAAGGCACGCAGCAACAGGCGGCGCTGGCCGTGCAGCGATTGATTGCCGCCGCTGGCGTCCCGCTGGCGTCTAGGCGCGCGCGTGCTGAAGCGTCGCGTGGCGAAGTGCTAGCGAGGCAAGCGCATGCTGAAGCGTCGCGTGGCGAAGTGCTAGGTGTTTCGGACGGACGGACGGACACTACACCTAGCTAGCTTAGTAATGTAGACTAGTGCCTTTAGCCCATAGGAGAATCTCTATGGTCAATAGCTCATGGGTAATCTGCAGAGCATGAAGGAGATAACAGAATCATCAAATTCAGTGCACCGCAGGACATTACAGTTGGATGTCAAGCCATTTGACTGTGACCCTGCCAGTCCCTACATTTAAGGTCGCACCAGCTCCCGTGCCTGTCAATACACAATAGGCAGTTGCAGTTAGCCCATTGACATTTGGGAGACAATTGGGCTTAGCCCGTAGGACATTTCAGATAGATCTCAAGTCATTTGACACAGTGCCCCTGCCACTGCCTACGTTTAGGATCGCAACAGCTCCAGTGCCTGTAAATACGCAGTAGATGCTTGGCTTTAGCCCATAGACAATTGGGTTTAGCCCGTAGGACAGTTCAGAAAGATCTCAAGTCATTCGACCCCGCGTCCCTGCCAGTGCCTACGTTTAGGGTCGCACCTGCTTCCATGCCTGTCAATACACAATAGCCACTTGGAGTTAGCCCGTTGACAATTGAGTTAAGCCTGTAAGACATTTCAGATAGATCTAAAGTCACTTGACACTGTGCCCCTGCCAGTGCCTGCATTTACCATCGCACCTGCTCCCATGCCTCCAAATACACCTCGGAGTCTCACAGCGACAACTCTGTAGTGAATGGTGACGCAATAGCCCGAAATCTGCTCGATAGTGACTTGCAGTCACTCCTGAGTGCCCAGAATGTGCTGTGCAGTCGATATTTTCGTGATTTTTGTGGAATTTAGTAATCGGCCAAAGTCCACAATAGGACGTTTTCTATTCCAGGCCAAGGCGGTTCTTTTGATGTATAGATCGTCGCGATCCGTCAACGCTGTCGAGAGTTATCGTGTTAACAAACAGACAAACAGACAGACAGACACACTCTATGGCGCTTAGTATATAGGACTAGTGCCTTTAGCCCGTAGGAGATACTCAAAAATCTAAAGCCCATTCGAATTGTGCAGCTCATGGTATTGACCCATGGCGCCCAGCCACTGCCACCAAGTGCCCATAGTAACATCAGATAGTTCCAAAAGTCATTTGACACTGTGCCCCTGACAGTGCCTGCATTTACCATTGAACCTGCTCCCGTGCCTCTGAATACACTGAATCTAACACATTGATGATTGTATTTAGCCCTTAGGAGATTTCAGATAGATCTATAGTCATTTGAGATAGTGCCCCTGCCAGTGCCTCCATTTACCATCGCACCTGCTCCCGTGCCTCTGAATACACCTCAGAGTCTCACAGCGACAGCTCTGTAGTGAATTGTGACGCATTGGCGCGAAATTTGCACAAAAGTGGCCTGCAGTCACTTCTGAGTGCTCAAAATGTACTGCGCAGTCGATATTTTCGCGATTTTTATGGAATTTAGACATTGGCCAAAGTCCACAATAGGACGTTTTCTATTCCAGGCCAAGGCAGTTCTTTTGATGTATAGATCATCGCGATCCGTCAACGCTGTCGAGAGTTATGGTGTTAACAAACAGACAAACAAACAAACAAACAAACAAACAAACAGACACACTCTATGCCGCTTAGTATATAGGACTAGAGCCTTTAGCCCATAGGAGAATCTCTATGGTCAATAGCATATGGGTAATCTGCAGAGCATGAAGGAGATAACTCAATCATCGAATTCAGTGCACTGCAGGACAGTACAGTTAGATCTCAAGTCGTTAGACACTGTGCCATTGTCAGTGCCTATGATTAAGATCTCTCTATCTCCTGTGCCTGTAAATACACAATAGATGCTTGGGTTTAGCCCATAGACAATTGGCTTTAGCCCATAGGACATTTCAGATAGATCTCAAGCCATTCGAGCCTGTGCCCCTGTCAGTGCCTACGTTTAGGATCGCGCCAGCTCGTGTGCCTGCAAATACACAGTAGACCCTTGTGTTTAGCCCATAGACATTTGTGTTTAGCCAATAGGGCATTTCAGACAGATCTCAAGACATTTGACACTGAGCCCCTGCCAGTGGCTACATTTATGCTCGCACCAGCTCCTGTGCCTGTAAACACACAATAGATACTTGGGTTTAGCCCGTAGACATTTGGGTTTAGCCCATAGGAGATTTCAGATAGATCCAGGGTTTTTTTTTTCGTCTGAGGTCTGGGAGCAAATGGCGCTCCTAGCTCAGAAATCTGGGAGCGTCAAGCAAAATTTAGGAGCAAAATTTTTCAAGGTAATAATGAGCAAGAATGTTGTTTTAAAGGAAGTTCAATGGCGATAATATATACCCTTATTAATTGCCATTGTAGACGTTTTGTCAACCTAAAGTTAACTAACAAGTAGCGCCGCAGGCGAAAATGTGGCGACAAATGGACTTTAAATGGTATATTTTGCAATAAAATAGCGCCGCAGGCAAAATTTTTTCGTTTGGAGGCTGTTCTGTCTAAGAACCGCCCAAAATTTGGAGAAAACACAAAATTTTTATCAAAATTCTACCACCAGTCTAGGAGCGTGGTGACGCTCCTAACTTGAAATTCTAGGAGCGTTTGGGAAATTCTAGGAGCAAACGCTCCCACTATCGCTCAAAAAAAAACCCAGGATAGATCTAGTGACATTTGAAATAGATCCAGAATAGTTTGATGTTGTGCCCCTGCCAGAGCATGGAGTGCCTGCGAATACACTTTGGAGTCTCACAACGACAACTCTTTAGTGAGTGGTGACACTGTAAATGTCATGCACTACGATTTGAAGTTGATGTTTCGCGTGTTGGGCTAAGGGTTGTTTTGCTCTTTTTTGTGTGGCGCCGTGTGGGGCGCGGTTTTTTCTGTCTTTTCTCTCCAATTTCACCAAATTAGGAATTTAATCTATTTATGATAAAGCCCTTTAGTGTGCTAAATTTTATCCACTTCCGTTTAGTACAGCCCGAGAAACAAACATCGTGACGATGGGAAAAGGTGCGCGCGGCCTGGATGGAACATATTATGGTTTGGCGCTGCCGCGCCAACCATGATTACCGGGTGTCCCAAAAGTCCAGCCCCCCCATCCACAGCACGCTGTACAAAGGCTAGCGAAGTCATACTTGCACACATGGTTGCCTATTATGTTTGCAACTCGGATGCAAAAATTCAGCACTCTATCTCAACCCATGCGCAAATGCGGGCGCAAAACGTAAAATTACTCAAATTCAAGGATCGCGTCGCCTTTGGTTGGCAACAGCTCGCGAACGGAGCGACATTTGGCAGCTGGCAAGATGTCATTTGAAAGAGAACATAATGAACTTCAAAATGACGCACGAATGACTTTCGTAGCTTTCGCCATTGTCCCGCAGTGGACCGTCAAATTATGTCTGCCTGTCTTGGTTCTGCTTGCGACGGTCTTCTTCTCCATGGAGATGGTCTCCAGCAGGAGGAGGAGCATCGGCGACCGATTTTACGTTTTGCGCCCGCATTTGCGCATGGGTTGAGATAGAGTGCTGAATTTTTGCATCCGAGTTGCAAACATAATAGGCTACCATGTGTGCAAGTATGACTTCACAAGCCTTTGTACAGCGTGCTGTGGATGGGGGGGCTGGACTTTTGGGACACCCGGTAGAGGATGCTGATGTGAAGATAGCTTGGAAATTTTGCGCGTCGTTGAATTTGAACAGGATCTGTTCTGGAAATGGTGTATTCTTCAAAACGAAAAGAGTATGTGATGAATACCGACGATTTATATTGGTGATTGGGTGATTAATACTGGTGAGTGGTCGGTTGATATTGGACCTTGATTAATTGATTGACTGATTTGATAATTATTGATTGACCTTGACCTTGATTAGAATTGTTTAGCAGACAACTAGATACACTACTGGTGATTCTTCTACGATTACACAGAGTCCAGTAGCAGTGTCTTCAAATAAACCCGTATAACTGTCTCCGATTGTCGAACGCTTCCCTTTGACCCCTCACATACAGTACTTAGTCTGCACCTATAGTTCCTAACTAAGACGCTCCATTCGCACCAAGCTTGCACCGTCTCCTGCCAGTCTACCCATCTGGCTCTATCTCCCTATGTCTCTCATATCACCCAGGGTGGCCAATAGAAACTTAAAATAGTTTTAGTTTCAGTTACAATCATTAGACTGCAACAGAGTCAAACTCGCACGGATTCCATAACTGAAACTGAAACTGAAACTCGCAGGTTAGTTTCAGTTATCAGAATGCCAAATTTTACCAATTTTCAGCAGATTTTACAAAATTCTACCCAAAATTTTAACGCTTGTAGACGTTTTGTTCATATTTAAGTCCAAATACGCAAGGGTGTCATCCCAAGTTTAGAAATCGCTTCTTTGTCCGTCAAATATCATCCCCAAAGAATGCTTTTGAGCAATTCGTTGTGAATTTGTGAACCTTCGTAAACTCAGTTACCGTTACAGAAACTGAAACTCGAGAGGTGGCATAACTGACACTAAAACTGAAACTGAAACTCGGCCAGCAACATAGTTTTAACTGAAACTGAAACTAAAACGAGTTATATTGGTCGCCCTGCTATGACCAGAAGTGCCTGTCTGTCTAATCGCCATATCACTGAATGGGCTCCATGAGTTGGGCGGCGGCGTGTCCAATCACAGCGAACATGGCGGAGGTGTAGTCCATGTCCTGGGGCGACTGCACATCGACGGTGTCGCCGAAACTGTGGTGAAACTTGAAGTAGTCGGGCACGTGGCCCTCGTGCAGGTAGATGGCGGCGGCGATGCCGTCTTCCGCGAAGTAGCGCACGTCCATCTGTGGTGTAGAGAGTAGAAGTGTAAAATATTCTCTTAGAATCAAAAAAATTTCGAAAAAGAATTTTCTTTCAACAAGCTGTTTTAAAAAAGTTGAGTTGTTTTATTAATACAGAGTGGTTTGTGAGTATTTTAAAGTGGAAGAGCAAAAGAGTGGATACTTTTGTAAAGTATTTCGAAGCCTTTCCGATATGACGCGCGCCCGCCCGGAGTCCACTATTCATGCGCTACTTCTGACACGCTGCTTTCTGAGCGGTTCTTGCAGGGCAACATTGGTATCGCCCGGGATTAATTTTTTGAGCAAGACACACGCATTTCTGAGCGGTTGTTGCAAGGCAACATTGGGATCGCCCGGGATTAATTTTTTTAGCAGACAAAGTTGTTCGTAAGACAAGGGTTTAAAAAAACAAAAGTATTTCTTTAGGAATGACCGTTCAACAACTGCCTCAAGTTAAGCTTTCAAACGGTCGAACGAATGCCGCTCTACAACGTAAGACGAGCGAGTTAGAGAAGTTTTGCGTTTTGAACTTTTGGGTTACTGTAGCTCGCGATATTCAAACTTTTGAGTTTCGACCAATAGAAGAACAACTGATCAGTGAGTCAAGAGCTATCCAGCAACTCAAGATCGTCTCTCTACGACGCACGCTGAGCGAGTTAGAGCGATTTCTACGCTAAAAGCGCGAGAATGTCGCTTTTCGTAGTGCGTGTTTGCGTAATTAACAAAATTTTCACGCCAAGTGAAAGAGCACGTCGAGACCTTTTAGTTGACCTATAGCACGCCGCTCTACGACGTAAGACGAGCGTGTTAGAGCCGTTTTGCGTTTTGGACCTTCGTGTTACTGTAGCGCGCGCAATTCAAACTTTTGAATTTCGACTTCTCTTAACGGAATTATCAGTGCGCCGAAACCTATTCAACGAACTCAAGATCGTCTCTCTATGACGGAAGACGAGAGAGTTAGATAAGTTTTGCGTTTTAAACCTTTGGGTTACTGTAGCTCCCGAAATTCAAACTTTTGAGTTTTGACCAATAGAGAAACAAATGATCAGTGAGTCAAGAGCTATCAAACCAACCCAAGATCGTCTCCGTACGACGCACGCTGAGCGAGTTAGAGCGATTTCTGCGTTAAAAACGCGATAATGTCGCTTTTCGTGTTGCGTGTTTGCGTAATTAAGAAAACTTTTAATGCCAAACGAACGCGCACGTCGAGACCTTTTACTTGACCTATCGCGCGCCACTCTACGACGTAAGACGAGCGAGTTAGAGCCGTTTTCAGTTTGAACCTTCGGGTTACTGTAGCGCGCGCAATTCAAACTTTTGAATTTCGAAGTCTCTTAGCGACATTACCAGTGAGTCGAGAGCTTTCCGTAGAGCCCAAGATCTCCTTCCTACGACTTTCCAACACCGAGATCTGAGAGCGTGACGGACGGACGGACGGACGAACGCACGGACGCTAAGCTCTCGTAGGGGTTCGCCCGGCTGAGGCCGGGCGAAAAAATAGAATTAAGACAAAGCTTACTTCTGTAGAAAGGGGAAGCACTTCGAGATTGTTCTATTACAAGCGTTTTGGTACTGCTTGTTCGATGCATTGCCAGTCGGTTTCTCTTACGTTCTTCTCACAATTTCAATGCAATTCCAACTGTTGTTCGATTTACATGGTAACATGAGTTGTGTTCATTGTGTACTTTATTTACCTAGTTTGGTTTGGTTAGCTTTGACAGAATAATATTCAACTTAATTCAGTTCAAATAAAACTCAGTTCAAATTGATTTGTTCAATTCACTTAAGGCAATTCAATTTTTATTTCAATATGATTTAGTTTAATTGATATAATTCAGCTTAACAATGTTTTAATTTGATATAAGTTGGTTCAATCTCATTAGCTGAATTAATGAAATTTTTATAATAGCGGTTTAATCCAGTTCAATAAATTGATTTAGCTTGGTTAATTTGAATGCAATTAACGACCTGAGCTGAAATATACTAACTTCGGTTCAAATTGTTTTTATTCGATTCAGTCTGGTCCAATTCAATTTACCGTAAGTACGCCAGTAAGCCCCCCCCCCTCCCCCAGCTCTGTCTTCCATAGCATGGCGCCGAAGGTGGAGAAGGGGAGGGGGGCTTATCAGAGTATTTACGGTACTTCAGCTTAATGCAATTCTGTCTAATTCAAACTAATTAACTTAATTTACGCCGCTTTGACACCAAACCACTAAGTCGATCGCTCAGACTACAGGATGGCATGGCACATGCACCCACCATGTATCCGGGCTGTCCCTCCGCAACGCTGGCGAGTATCCCATTGGGAATCAGCATTTGGCGGACGATGTCGTTCAGAATTGCTTTCTGCTCCTCATTGCCGGAGAAGGGAAGGGTGGCTTGGGCAATGGAGTCGGGCCTTTGAATCGCATATGACATGCTCGTCAAGCGATTTTAAATCATAGTACAACGTTGTTGTCAATTAAGGCTACACTTTGTTTCGAAATTCGAATTATTTCAGAATACCATGGAGACGTAAATCTTAATTCTAATTATAATTTGTAATATATTCTGTTGTGACTTTCATATTAATTTGTCATGCTAAGTTTTTCATGTGTATCTTAGGACAATAATAATTTTGTTAACAATAACTTTTCGACTGAAAAAGTTCACAAATAATATTAATTTTGACCGAAATAATAAAATGATTTCGTAGCAATCTTGCTAATTAGGGTTGGAGAGGCGGGGGGGGGGGGGAGCTCTTATCCTAAATTCCAATTTTGTACCTTCTAATCTTGAAAATTAACAATCTTGTTAATTTTTACAAACATCTTAATAATTCTTATCTCGAATTTTAACTTCGAACTTTAAACATTATTCCAAATTGCCAAGAACTCACTTCCACACGCCGGAGTCCGCCTCGCTGACGAAAACGAATTTCTCGCGATTTTCCTCCTTGTGCGCCTTGGAGTATGTAGGTACAGTGGGCACAATATAAACACCTATGCTACATACAAATTTTTGAAATTTTGCCAAACCGTACCTTGTAATAGACCTCGGCCCCCAAGACGCCCTGCTCCTCGGCCGTCCACAGGATGACGCGAATGGTCCGAGGTGGGCGCGTGCCTGAGTATGGGTTTGAACTAGACTTGACTACTGAGTACCCCCCCCCGCCAGTAGCGGATAAACTCATCCACCCCCCCCCCCCCTCCTAGTTTTCGATCTCTCGTAAATTCGGCACGTTCGCAAGGGCGAGCTTCGCCTGCGTCGTCGTTAATCATAATTTCACAATTTCACAAGAAAAAAATTTTGAAACGTTTCAAAAATATGAAAATAGGTAATATCGTTAGAGCAAATCTCTCCGGTGGCGAGCAGAACCGGCAAGCCTACGACGCCATTTTAAGCAAATTACAACCTACAAAGTTTTTTCGCTCGGCCTCAGCCGAGCGAACCCTATCAAGAGCTCGGCGTGCGTACGTACGTACGTACGTACGTACGTGCGTACGTACGTACGTGCGTACGTACGTCACGCTCGCTTCGGGCGTAATAACTCGCTCGTCCGACGTCGTAGGGTGGAGTTTGAGACATCGTCGAGTAGCCTGAGGACTCCTCTCGCCATCTGAGTGTTCAAAACTGAAATAAGTTTTGTAACTCGCGCGCTACAGTATCCCAAAGTGGGGTCCATTTTAAGACAAAAGTTGACCGAATCTAGTCAAATCGCATATCAAAGTGAAGCGCTCGAGCTCCTGAGCACGAATCTGACAACAAAAAGTTTCAAAAGTTAAAACAGAGAGCTACAGTAACCAAAACGCGTCGAAAACTGGAAACGACACGCTTGCTTCGTGCTTAATAACTCGCTTGTCTGACGTCGCTGGGTTGAGTTCGACACATCGACGGGTAGCGCTCGGACTACTCTCGCCATCTGAGTGTTCAAAGCTGGAATACGTTTTCAAACTCGCTCGCTACAGTATCCCAAAATGGGGTCCATTTTAAGACAAAGGTTGACCGAAACTAGTCAAATCGTATATCAAAGTGAAGCGCTCGAGCTCCTGAGCACGAATCCGACAACAAAAAGATTCAATAGTTTATACAGAGAGCTACAGTAACCAAAACGCGTCGAAAACTGGGAACGACACGCTTGCTTCGGGCTTAATAACTCGCTTGTCTGACGTCGCTGCGTTGAGTTCGACACATCGACGGGTAGCCCTCGGACTACTCTCGCGAACTGTGGTATCGAAATATTAACAAGTTTTAAAAATTGCGCGCTACAGTATCCTGAAGTAATGTCCGCAGAAAGTCAAAACTTTATAGAACCTAGTCGAATCGCATATCAAAATGAAGCGCTCGACCTCCTGAGCAAGAATCCGACAACAAAAAGTTTCAAAACGTCAATGAGAGGGCTACAGTAACCAAAACGCGATGAAAACTGCAGATTTTGGTTTGTTATATCTTGGCACTCATGCGTTGCAGAGCGGCGGTCTTGACATCGCTGAAAGAAGAGCTCACTGCAAGCCAACATCATATCATGCTCACAATTAACCTGTAGTTTTGCGCTAGATTCCAGTGTCTTTTTTTAAATTTAGTCTGAAAAGATGATTTGCTTGGTGTAAAGAATTAAACCCGAGCGATACCAATGTTGCGTAGCAAGACCACTCCAAAAAGTGTAGTCGCGAGGAGAGTCAAAGACGCTGCACGAAACCGGAAAGGGCCTTGCTACAATCTCAGTATAAATTCAAAGCTCAAAACCACTCCGCTTTTTAAAAGAGACTTGTTAGTAACAATGGTTCGTCTCGGGCCCAAAATTCATGACGAATCCGTTGACTATGCCCCCCCCCCCCAACTTAAATTCTGGATCTGCCGCTGACTGTATGACAGGGTGACCAATAGGAGCTGAATCAGTTTCAGTTTCAGTTACAAAACAATCAATTAACTGCAACTGAAACTGAATCGAAAGTGGTACGGCTCCGTAACTGAACCTGAAACTGAAACTCACAGATTAGTTTCAGTTACTTGAATGCCAAATTATACCAACTTTCCGCAGATTTTGTCAAAATTCTTGCCACAGTTTTCAACATGTGTAGACGTTTTGTTTATATTTAAGTCCAACTATGCAAAGATGCATCCCAAGTATAGAAATCGCTTCTTTGCCCACTAAATCTGAGCCCCCATGAATGATTTTGAGCAATTAATTGTGACTGTCAGAACTTTCAATAACTGAAACTCAGTTTCAGTTACTGAAACTGAAGCGCGAGAGGTGGCATAACCGATACTGAAACTGAAACTCAGCCAGCACCATAATTTCAACTGAAAATTAAACTGAAGCTAGAATTGGTTTCTATTGGTCGCCCTGCTGTATGACGTTCTCAAGCGGCTCAATCGCCCACCCAGGGTGGCCATTAGAAACTCATTTTAGTTTCAGTTTCAGTTTCAGTTATGCCACCTCTCAAGTTTCAGTTTCAGTAACTGAAACTGAGTGTCAGTTATTGAAGGTTCAGAAAGTCACGACGAATTGCTCAAATCAAGTCTTGGGGTTGAAATTTAATGGACTTTGAAGTCATTTCTAAAGTTCAGATAGTTTCCTTGAATATTTGAACCTAACTATAAACAAAACGTGAGCATTTGCTGTAACATTTGGCAGGAATCGAGCATCTGCTGAGTTTTGTGACATTCAAATAGCTGAAACTAAACCGTGAGTTCAAGTGGATCAGTTTCAGTTATGGAGTCCGTGCCAGTCTCGATTCAATTTCAGTTTCAGTTGACTGATTGTAACTGAAACTGAAACTAGTTTAAGCTTCTATTGGTTACCGGTGCGCTCGTAGAACTGCTTCAGGGTCTTGAGAGCTTGCCAGGAGACGGCGCAGCCTCCCATGTCGTCCATCGCCCCCTGGAAATAACGCTGATTTCGCCTTGCGTTGCGAAAAGGAGATACAGTACACTGTAGAGCAGTGGAACAGAATACGCTACCCTACCGTACCGTACCGTACCGTACCGTACCGCACCTACCGTACCCTACCGCAACGTACCTACCATACCGTCCCGTACCGTACCCTCCCAGTCCCGTACCATACCCTACCGTGCCGTACCTTACCATACCATACCGAACCCTACGTACCATACCTCGCCCACGTCCCAGCTGTCCAGATGGCCGCTGATGACGACCACCTCGTCCGGATGCGTCTCGCCGGTGATTTGGAAGACCAAATTTCTCGAGGTGACCTCCCCGCGGGGTCCCGACTCGATCTTGAGGTGGATCTTGATTCGTCGACCCTTACGGTAGAGACGGTGGAGGAAGAGGGCGTCTTCCACCGTGATGCAGGCCATCGGGATCTTGTCCACGCCTGGAATTTGACAAAAACTTTGTCAAAATTCAACACAAATTTGGAAAGTGAGAAAAAGAATTTGCGAATGTGCAGTCCATTGAAATGATCTGTCTACAAGGCGTGTTACTGTAACGCACCTGACAATAAACGGTAATCCAATGTGTGGTTGGAAGTTGTATTGGCTCTGTTTGCTTCACACATAGGTATTTGAAGCATGCATTTAGGTAGATCAAATCATCTGCAGTAGGCTAGGGATCTTACCTGAGAGATTGTTGTAGCTTCTAACCTTTACAATTCTAGCAAACCCACTGAATAAATACTTTCACTTTCACATAATATTCAATTTAATGAGTCAAAACAATTCAATTGGCTCAACCAACCCAATTAGCACAATAGCATCTGTGTTGGATACAATTTCCTTCTATGTTCAACAATTGTGCTTCGCTTCCACTCACCTTCTTCATACATGGCCACTCCAGTGTGCGGACTCCCAATGGAGAAGTTGGTGACGCTTCGGATCAAGACGGCCGCCGCCCCTTGCTTCGCCGCCTTCGACGCCCCCTCCACGCGATAGGCGACGCTCTCGGGATAGGTGGTGAACACTTGGTTGTACACCACGATCTTGCCTTTGACCTGGGAAAAGCCGGGAAAACCCGGAGAATGTTGAAAACCAGGAGAATGTTGAAAACCAGGAGAATGTTGAAAACCAGGAGAATGTTGAAAACCCGGACAGTGACATGTATAGTGATGCGCGCTTCGCTTATCTTCAGGCTTAGAACTACCATTTGGCATATACGTAGGTGTGTACGCCTTCCTGCCTTAGTACCTAGAGTCTGTGAACCCGGGTTCGCACTATTAAGCGGGCATTAGCTGCAAAATATTTATTCTGGCTTAGACTGCCTTCTCGCTTTGTAAGTATAACACTTTTCAGTCCAAATAATTTATTCAAACTCACAGCGTCGCCCAACCGCTCGAGTTCCTCAAAGTCGCTGACGACGACGGCCTCCGCAGTCACTTCGCCGCTGACCGTGTTGCCCAAAGCCAATAGGGGTAGGTCCTTCTTTCTTGGCTCTGAAGGGGCAAAACTGGGCCATAAGATGAAATAGGCGCCGCAACTAACGTGCACTTCTCTCACCGATTAGCTCGGCGGCGTCGTTGCCTCGACCCCAGTTGGGCAGATGCGGCACGTCCTCGGTGTGCACGTTGTCGAAGCCTAGGCGTCGTCAGTATTGCAGTCCTCCCCGCCGTCGTCGTCGTCGTCGTCGTCGTCGTCGTCGTCGTCGTCGTCGTCGTCGTCGTCGTCGTCGTCGTCGTCGTCGTCGTCGTCGTCGTCGTCGTCGTCGTCGTCGTCGTCGTCGTCGTCGTCGTCGTCGTCGTCGTCGTCGTCGTCGTCGTCGTCGTCGTCGTCGTCGTCGTCGTCGTCGTCGTCGTCGTCGTCGTCGTCGTCGTCGTCGTCGTCGTCGTCGTCGTCGTCGTCGTCGTCGTCGTCGTCGTCGTCGTCGTCGTCGTCGTCGTCGTCGTCGTCGTCGTCGTCGTCGTCGTCGTCGTCGTCGTCGTCGTCGTCGTCGTCACCTTCTTTCTTGGCCAAGTCGGCGATATAGTCGATCGCTTGATCAAGACTCTCTTCACCGAGCATCCTGTGGCCGAATCGGTCGATCACATCGGTCATAAACTCGAACGCCTTCCCTTTTGACTCTCCGCGCGTCAGCTGGCTCACGATCTGAGTCGCGTCGCGCTGCAGCTGCTCTAAACTCGAACTTTGCGGTATTACAATACTGATTTCGCCGTTTGCGTTGTCTACAGATTGAACGCACGCATCTTGCCGCTTTTGGAATCGGCGAGCCGCTTGTCTCGACGCAGCGCTGAAAGCTGAGCCAGTTGTACATACATCCTGCTTGTGCTCACTTTGAAGCAAATACAAAGTGAAATTCAGTCTTCTGGATGCATTTGTACCTTCGGAGCGACATCCCAAAATCCCCACGACGACGACGGCGACAAACGCCACCGTTCCATTCATGGTTGGTCGTAGAACACGTTTATAGCAGCTGCTAATTTCACAAAACCACTAAGACCAAATAAGATTCAGTTGCGTCACTAATGAACGGACGATAAATCGGCGCGAGAGAAGGACGCAAGCCCAGACGCCGAAGCCGGTTTCCGCTCCGCGCGAGTTGTCGTTCACGCGCGGTGCGCGGCGAAGAAAAGAAAGCGAAAAAAGTCGTTTGCACCCGGGAAAAGGCCTTGAAACCGTGCCAGTACGTCTCACAATCTGATTTGCGCGCCAGTTTTCGCCTCCCCCCCCCCCCCCCCCCCCGGTTCGGTGCGCACTACGGAACCGGGACAATAAATCATTGTCGCTGGGCGAGGAAAGTCTGCCCGGGAATAGGCGACAAACTGACGCAATCTGATCCAACGGACTACGGCACGCGTTGGGACAACGCCTGCGAATTGTCCTCGAGTTGTCCTTAGGTTGCCCTTTGTGGGAACACTCGCATCCCTGCGCGGCCGAGCAACACAAAACACGACTCGGTATATGAGGTTGAATTAGGGACAATTGAAGGACAAATTGACGACAAGACAAGACAAAGACAAAACAATTTTAGCAAATCAGGCGTGGGAGTAGGACAAAGACAAAGAAAGACAAAGACAGGACAATTCCCCGCTTTCAATTCGGAAACCAGCAGCTTTCGAAACTCCAAGCTTTCGAAATAAACCTCCGTGTAAGAATGCGAGAAAACGCTGATTTGGTCTACCAACCAAGAATTGTGGAAAACGTCGGTAGCCTGAGACGTGTGTTGTTCGAGTCAGGGAACTTCGACTCGGGGGCCATATTCCGAAAGGCGAAAACCCACGACCCTCGAGGGTTCCAGTGTCGCCCTCGACCACCTCACGGGTGATTTCATATTCCGAACGCACATTTTACCCTCCAGGGAAAACCTCGAGGGCAAAAAACCTCGAGGGTCGCCCTGGACCACCTCAAGGGCGGTTTCTTCATATTCCGAACGCGCATTCTACCCCTCGAGGGTAGAAAATTTCGACCCTGCTCCGACCAGGGTAAAACCCTCGACATTTTGTGTTTTGACTATGCGTTCTACTAATTCAATTTCCAAAGTAGCGCGATTTTGACCAAGTGTGACCGTGTAGCAAAGAAGAACGAAATACAGCGGTGATTGCAAGATAGATTACACGTGGTTCTTTGTAACCAAAGGTAAATTAGGTAAAGTCAATAGTCACAGCCAGTGACGGGCTCAAGATTCTTGAATTCGGGCAGTGGAGGGCGTAACCTCAGAAGCTTTTCACAAGATTTTGCCAATGCATATAGATTTTGTTTTTCGACTCAATTGTTGCGAAAATGATGACAGCGCAGCAGCCTAGGTATATTGTACCAAAATCTGTCGAAAATCAGCGCCGCAAACATTGCGATTTTGCAGTTTCTATCAGAATTTTGGCTTGCGATTTGCTGCAGGCATAATCTATAGAATGTGCAGACACCTCTAAGAGACTATAGTCTCTTGCAAAAACTTGTACTTTGAGAAATGTGAAGGCCCCAGGCCCGCTAGTTTCCGCGAAAAATTTGTCTCATCTATCTGGTTAATGTAAACAGAATTAACGTTATCGCGGAAACTACAAATCAAACAATTTGGTCTTCGATAAGTCACGAAAGGGAGACTTTCAACTGTGAAATTGTTCTGCAACCAAAACATCGATTTGGCGCATGTTTTGTTTCACCATGCATCCTGAAAAGGTGCTTTATTAGATACTTACCGGTGTGTGTGTCGGTGCATATTTCGCTTGCGCTTCCGAAATCCCGCGTTATTCTTAGTGCATTTCGTGATATGTACCTCGTTAGTGTATTTTCACTTTGTTTCTTGACTAGAAATGTGGTATTGTTTGCCTATTCAGTGTACTCTCTCTAATTACCGGAGTTTTCCGCTCAAGCGCCCCTTCCCATCGCCAGCTACACAGCTATGAAGATGGGACAAGAAGAGGGCGCTAAAGCGGAAGAATCCGGGAGTCTATGTATGTAGCCCTGTTACCACGCTTGAAAAGAACATTGAAGTTCTAGAGATTGCTAATCGAAGTTGCTGAAGTAGCGATATTCATTGTGCATACAACGCTTTCGTCAGCGTGCGACAGACAATGGGGCGGAGCTGTCTGCAGCAGAAATCGGCTTGCTTCCTTGACCCTCAAGGGTAAACCTCAGAGGTCAACAACCCTCGAGGTGATTTCCGTTCGGAATATAAAGTTTCCCTCGAGCGTTTTCCCTCGACCTCGAGGGGAAACCTCGCGAGGTTTTTGCCCTCGAGGGTCATGGGGAAAACCTTGCAAGTTTCGGAATATGGCCCCTGAAGGGTCAATTATCTGACGAGTGACTGATGGTCAATTTATAGACTACAACGGTGTGACGCTTCCGCGAGGATGGGAGGGAGAGACAAGAGTTCTCGACAATGAACCTGCGCCCTTTCGATTCCAACCAACTACATATAATGCACGTCTTTAACTGCATCTCGTGGGTGTACGTCGCTATATGTCGGCTCGTAATTCATGCTCTAATAAAGCGAACGAGGCAATATTTGGTGTGGCAATAGATGACATCCCAAATTAGATGTGTGCACACTTTCGTAAATCGGTGGCTTCTTTCGTGGGTCACGACAGTTCAGCCGCCACAAGTAACACCTGTTTAGTGTACACATTTCAGTCTTTGTTTTGAACGATAAAGCCCTTTGAAGTCATTTCGTTCGGCGAAAAAATGACACAATTTCTGCAAATGCCAATCGAACACGATATAGTCAGCATCACCGAGCCGCAAAGGTGACAGGCATCCAGAACACTCAAATACACACTTATTGTAGGTCTAATTGAAAAGGGGGGGGGGGGGGGGGAGGAACTATGTTTCGCTTGCTCTGACAGATTCGAAGGAGATTCCATAGGAACTTTCGCTAATCAAATGTATTTCGCAAATTTCTCTCTTCAAAGTTTGCCAAATTCAGTGGCGTAGCCAGGTGGAGCAATCGGCGCAAATGCTCCCCCCCCCCCCCCAGATGCCGGCTTTGCCCCCCCCCCCCCAGATGGCCAGCAAGAGAAAAATTTTCGCCTGTGGCGCTGTAAATAGTAAAAATTTTCGCCTGCGCCGCTTTAAATAGTAAAAATTTTCGCCTGCGGCGCTATAAATATTTAAAATTTGCGCCTGCAGCGCTATAAATAATGAAAATTTTCGCCTGTGGCACTATAAATAACAAGAATTTTTGCTGTAAAGTGAATATTTTGCCTGCTTCACTGTAAATGGCTGTGAATAGCAAGATCTTACCTGCGCGCTCATTTTGCACCCGATAGCGCTCAACAAACAGCCACAAAAATTTGCCCTCCCAAAATTTTTTTGCCCCTTCCACTTGTCAATCCTGGCTACGCCACTGGCCAAATTTGTTCTATATTAACCGTTCTTCACTTCAAAATTCGCCTCTTGCCGCGTACTGCGTAGGCGCATAAACTCAAGAATTCCGCGCATTATTCCTTACTTCTCTCTTTTCGTAGGGACAATAATGAGATCAAAAACAGAGCGACAACCACAACACATGTACAGTCCTACTGTAGCGGCGCGTCTATTCAAGAAATCGAGTTTTAATAAGCGCGACACCATGCGACGCAAATCTCGACGCGCAAGAAGCCACATTTTTATAAATCCGAACACTTTTTCGCGAAATACTGAACGATTTTCACCGAATTTCAGTTGTTTTTGCGGTCGATTACAGTACCTATATCACACCAAGGGTTTTCGACCCGCGACGAGAGGGCGTGTGGGCGCCGAATTTGAAAAAAGAACAAAAAATTTGCGCAAATATCGACTGCGAATTAATGAATTCGAAAAACTAAACCTTTCTAGACCTTTGTTACTACGTGGGTATTGATAGGGCGCCCACCCTGCCACGTATACGAGACAGCGTCAAAAATTCGCGAGTTTCAAATTTCAGTTTTCACTGTGCGGCGCGATTCCAAAGTCGGATTTTCGCGGTTTCGTAATGGATTTGCGGCCAGCGGCGTTGGCAGTGTCTTGAGCCGTTTGGGGCGAGGGCGAGCTAAAAG
This sequence comes from Linhomoeus sp. GSCO2_2, assembly GCA_030248115.1. Classification (NCBI taxonomy): domain Eukaryota; kingdom Metazoa; phylum Nematoda; class Chromadorea; order Monhysterida; family Linhomoeidae; genus Linhomoeus; species Linhomoeus sp. GSCO2_2. Next base: position 1,699 of record JASAMZ010009528.1, on the reverse strand, counting down.
TTACGTGTGAAAATAGAGAAATACTCGAAAATAACAATTTCCGCAAGAAATACCACAATTTGTGGCAGTATTCATCAAATTTCCAATAATTCCCACCTCTGGGCCGGCCCGGTGGGGGAGCCGCCGGTGGGGGGTGGTCCCCCTCCGACCCCCTGCTGTTGGGTGGCCTCCCCCCTCACCAGGGGGGACACCGGCATGGGGAGGGGGGCCCCGGTAACCGTCTTCCTCCTGGCGCCCCCGCCAGCGGGGGGTCCCGGCGGGGGGAGGCTGGCGGGGGCTGGTCCCAACTGGAGGGGGGCCTCCGGTTGGGACCCCCCTCCGGAGGGGGGCGGTCCCGAGGAGGCGACCCCCCGCAGCGTCTGCACCACCTTGGTCTTCAGGCCCTGGAGGGTGGAGGGGCGGTCGGAGGCGCCCAGCAGGCGGAGAGGGGGGACCCCCTGAAGCTGGGACCCCCTCTGGTTGGGACCACCGCCGGAGGGGGAGGCGAGCCCTCCTTCTTGTAGGGGAGGCCCACGTCCGAAAGGCGCTTATGCTGCGGGGCCGGCACTTGGATGGCTGAAGAATTGAGCAGAGTGTGTGTGTGTGTGTGTTGGATATTAGCTTCGCCCGGGATATAAGGTTGATAGTAGGTACCGTATGGCTGGAGGGGGAGTGGGAGGGTCGAAGCGGGGGGTGGGGGGGAGTGGGGGGGGGCTAGAAACATCCCTATCACTCACTCGATAGTCCCCCTCCTCCTCCAACGGCCCCCTGTGGCGTGCCCATGGGGGGCAGACCCCCCTCCAAACTGGAGACAGAGCGCGGAATGAACGTCTGCTTTTGAGATGAGACCCCCGCTGTGCTGGCCGGGAGAGGAAGGGGCTCGCCTTGGACCATAACGGCAGTCTGAAAAATGTGTAAAAAAGTTCACAATTCCAAAATTAGCACCAAATTTAAAATCTTATAACTTCGATTTGAAATGCCTATGCAGAGCAAAATTCGCCAGTTGTCACGCAAGAAAGCGCAAATAGCCCAAATTTCACATCTTGACACCACATTTCCCATTTTGACACAATTTTTCTCTTCCAAATCATTTAATCACCTCTACAGTATACCTGATTCTGCTTCTGCTTGCCACTGAGCCTTCTAAACAAAGATGAACGGCGTTTCTTTTCCAAAACTTTTTTCGCCGGAACACCCTTCAACGCGTGACTTTTCTTGCGCATTAGTTTTCCTGGGGCTTGCCTGCGGGCCGCTGTAAAAGTGCGGGTAAAATTGTTATTGTATGAATGTGTATAGGGTTTAGTATAATTAAATTTGTTACTTGAAGCGCAAATTTTATGGACGGAAAACGATGCATAGGCTTGGAAACCATTGTAAGAGTACAATTGTGTATGTTTTGCTTAGCTTTACAGAAAATCTGAAGGCAAGGTAGCATCCCTGGCACTTACTACATTTTCACGACAGAATCCTGGCGTTTTGGCATTATTTTAAGCGCAAGAGGTCAGTTTATACACGACCGCAACACACAAAATTAATCCTCCACTCACCCCCAGTCTTGATGGTCGTATTGGCTAGTGGGCACACTTTCAAATTGAGTTGATCCCCATAGCTCAACAGCCTGTGCATCAACTGTGTATGGGTGAGATTCTGAATCGCTTCCCCGTTCAAATGCGTGATCAAGTCGTCCGCCCTTAGGCCCGAGTCGAAGGCTGGACTGTGG
>JASAMZ010009527.1:0-22161 GCA_030248115.1 Linhomoeus sp. GSCO2_2 | reverse complement strand
AATAAATGACGTTCTATTTGTGTCAATTCATGGAATTTTGACAAATACTAGTGTATTTCTATTAAATTCCACCTTTGCAAAAAATTTCCTTTGTGTTACAAATGATCCGCGGTCTATGCTCTTTCCATTTCTGAAGTAATTTCGTCGCTAGCTATTCCGGTGAAAAAGTCGATTTTCGACATTTTCGTATTTTAATTGTAAATATCTCTAAATTGCAATTTTTCAAAACTTTAAAACTATATTACAAATTCTTATTGGTATACGACCTATCCATTTCTGCATTTATATTCGTTATTAAATGACATTCTATTTGAGTCAATTTATGCAATTTTGACAAATAATCGTGTATTTCTATTAAATTCCACATTTGCAAAAATATTCCTTTGTGTTCCGATTTGTCCGCGGTCCATGCTCTTTCCATTTCTGAAGAAATTTCGCCGCTAACTCACCAGGCGAAAAAGCCGATTTTCGACATTTTGGAATTTTAATTGCGAATATCTCGAAAATGCGAAATTAGCAACAGAAACGGACACTGGATCCGTACTCAGCGGCCTCGACTCTACTTGACCACATGTGTCACACATCTTATTTCAAAATACCACGGAAAGACAGACAGACAGACACACAGCAGACACACAATTGTCATCCGTATATATACACCTCGCCGCGCCGAGGCGCGGCGAAAAAGAAGCGTTCCCAGCTTTGGCAGCCAAAAATGTTGGCAGACAGAATAAAAAAGCATTCTTTTTTTTGGCAGACAGAATTTCCGACACGCCTTTTATTGGCAGCCAGTATTATTGCCGTTTTTGGCGCTAAAATCGGAAAAAATTCTGTCTACCAATATCCGCGGGGTGGATATTAGCAGCCAAAATGTGCCGCCGCCAGCCCCACAGCAGGAAATATTGGCAGTCAAAATCGTTAAGTATTACAAAATTTTGGCTGCTAAAATTTTCCGCTGCTAGCGGCCACCGTCGACGGGAATTTGGCGACCAAACTAAAATTGCGAAGTTTGGCAGCCAAAATTCTCTGCGCCTGGCCGGCACGCGGAAGGAAGTTTGGCTGCCAAAATCGGAGCGGACTTTGCTGGCCAAGCAAATATTCGACTTGCCCGCTACACACTACGAGCAGCACAAAAAGTATATCCGCAATTGAGATTGATCACAAGTTGATCATCAATTAGGAAAATGTTCTATCAGGACGGAAACAGCCGCACTCGTGGTAGCTGGAAGCGCATTGTGTCAACTAAGATCGTCTTGTATCGTTTTGGCTGCCAGAATGGTTAGCGGGCGGGCCGACCGCCTGTCGTAGCAGAAAACCAATTTCGATAGCTAAAACCCTCAACGCGCTTTCGCTGCCAAACTAGCTAGACCAATTTTGTCTGCCAGAAGAGCAACCGGTCGGACGGCCAGGCGCCAGCTAGAAACAAATTTTGGCAGCTAATATTCACCGCCAGAATATTAGCAGCCAAAAATGAGTCCGATTTTGGCAGCGAAAGCGAAGGTTTTGGCTTCCAATTTGCTTCGATTTTGGCTGCTAATATCCTTCACCTCGCGGCGCGGCACGTACGGTCTTTTTTTCGTAGCCAACCGGCTCTCAGCGCCGGCGAGAAATTCTGGCTGCTAATCTGGCTGGCAGCCAAAGCGCGTTGGAACGCTTTTTCCAAAAGCGTTCCGAAACGTCGTTTCATGGTGGAACACTGCTCAAGGAGATACTGTAGCTTGTCTGAGTGAGTGATCAGACAATCAGATTAATTTCATACTGCTGGTTCATCGAATGGTGGGACACTAGCTCGCAGGGGGTCCAGGTCGACCTTTGTTGGTTTGACTCTGGGCTGGGGTCAGTGTTCCAGTTTGGACACGGCTTGGTCATGATCCCAGGGACCGAGTCGTTCTTCTTGCCGGCGCAGTCGAAGGAGAAGTCGGTGGAGAAGCGGTAGGTGCAGACGCGCTCGGAAGAACTTCTCTTGACCCTACGCTTCCTCTCCACCCTCATGGGAATGGTGTAGGTGGTGTTAGCAGCGAGAACCTCCAACGATTCTTCTTCAACGACGAATTCCAGGGTGGGATGGCTGGTAGGCATGCGGATGCGTACGTCGTTGGCGGCGATCAGGCCGTGATTGGTCACTTGGAAGTCGACCCTCTTCACCCTGCCCTGCTCCAGATGGAGGAGGTTCAGCTGCGACGGATGGACTGTGACCACAGGCATGGGAACTTGAGTCTCGAAGCTGGAGTCTAAGTTGATCACGTACTCGTCCTGGATGGCCGTGGGCCGGACGCTGAACTTCACCTTGACTTTGGTCCTCTGGATGAAGATTGTCTTGTTAGGCTCTGCAGGGTTGATGTGGAGGACGCCTTTCCAACTGGCGTGCCTGTCCGCCGTTACAAGCAGGTTGTAGAACGCTTCAGAGATGTTAGCGAAGAGGGCGACGCCGTCCTTGCCAGTCGTCTTCTTCTCGTCGTACTTGACGCCCGCCTTGGACCACAGTTGGACGGTGGCTCCCTCCAGTGGAGGGTGGTCCTCCTTGAAGTATGTGTACTCGTCTTCCACAAGCACTTGGAAGTCCAGTCGACTGTGAGACACGACCACAAAGTTGTAGCTGAGCCTTGCACCAGAGTCGTTGGATCTGACGCTAACTGCGCCATATCTGGTACCAAGCTTGGTCTCATCTGGGACGTTGTAAGCCAAGGTCAGTTTTGTACTGTTTCCTGGCTGAATGGAAGAGCTGTCCAGAGAAACCAACGAGATGAACTTGTCTTCCACTGGCAGGCTGGCTGCAATGCTTTCAGCGGGCGCAGTGCCACCATTCTTTAATTCAACCTCAAATATCTTCGCTGAGCCTCTGACAACGGCCCCTGACAGTGACGATGGTGATAACTGAAGTGATGAGGTTTTCCTCTTGATGTCGAAGTGGAGCGTTAAGTAGGTTTTGGTGTCCCTTCTGCTGGACAGTTCAAACACCACCCTTCCTCGCAGCGGCTGCTCCACATGAATGTGAAGGTAGAGCGACGCCTCAGCGCCCGGCGAAAGAGTATCAGCAACCACTACATCAGCTTCGGACTTCGAGCCAGATATTTTCAGCTTATTAATCGCTGGAGGCAGCCTGGCCAGAAGCTTAGCTGTCACGTCATGCAGAGCCTCGCTCCCTTCGTTCACCAGCTTCGTCAGCTCCACAGCCTCATTTGGCTTCATATCCTCAATAAACTTCGAGAATCTGACAGAAGATTTGGCTGGTGCCATTCCGAGTACCGTCCAGTCCGCCTTCGCTTGGACTTCACTGTTGACAAGCATGGGATGGACCGCGTCCACGATGAACCTTCCCACGTCCTTTGTTGACGGGTAGTATGTGACCAGGACGCTGCGACTGTAGGTGAGATCCACCCAGGCGTCGATCAAGGACACCCTTCCGGTTTTCTCGCTTTTCACCCTGAAAACAGTGATTCGTTTTAAGTAGAGCAACGTCAAGCAGAGTAACTGTTTACTTAGGTGAACGCACCGAACAGCCACTGACACTCCTGCCTTGTCGTCCAAAGCCGATTCCACAACCGAAGCTAGCGTGAGATTAATGCTCACGCGTTGGGGATAGGGCAGTGCTCCAGCAACACTGACTGAGGACACTTCTGCTCCGTAGGCTGGATTCACCACCGTCTCTCGTTCCACAGTGACTGAGCCAGCCTTGTTCCTTCCGGTCACGCGGACGACAACCTTCTCGGTGCCTTCAACGGTCGCCCAAACGATCGCCTTCGTGTTGGCGTCGTATCTTGCTCCAGGCGGTTCACTGGTCACCGTTAGGTCATAGGGCGCGTCACCAACCACCAGACTGACAGGCGCTTCGTAGCGTGAGAACTCGTTGACAGACGCTGGAGCAACGATGTCTATCTGCGGGGGCAGAACCGCGACTTCGCAGTTGGCGCCCATCCAGTCGTTGTTGCAGACGCATTTGCCAAAGGAGCAGTAGCCTCGCCTCTGAGACAACTTGGCGCCGCAGTCGTTCTCACCACATTGGGAAACAAAGGCGAAGCTGAGTTTGCGGGTAGCGACCACATTTGTTACGTTGGCCAGCAGCTTCACTTTCACGGAGCCCTCTTTGTGTTGTGGGGTAGTGCACCTAATCGACTTCGCTGACACACCGTCCGCTGGGACGGCGCTCTTCCCAAATGAGCAGCTGTAGTTGGTTGAATTCAACATTTTGAAATTGTAGCCCAGGAAAGTCACAGTGGTTCCGCCGATGTCGCCACCACTTTCAGGGACGATTTTCGTCACGTATGGCTTCCTCTCGCACTGGCGTCCAATGTACCCTTCAGAGCAGCGTTCGCACCTTGGGCCAGTCCAGTTCGCGCCGTCGCAGACGCACCAGCCATTGGCCTTGTCACACTGGCCATGGAGACAGTCCGGGCAGCGCTGGCAGCTCTCGCCCCAGTAGTTGGTGGCGCACGTGGAGCAGTCGTCGCCGCCGAAGCCCACATAGCATCGGCAGACGTTGGGTGTGACACAGAGACCGTTGCCAGAGCAGGAGCCGCGACAGATGGGCGTCAGACACTCAGGGCCGACCCAGCCGCTGTGACATTGGCACTTGTTGGGCCCCACGCAGTCGCCGTTGCCGTAGCAATTGTTGTTGCAGGACACCTGGCTGCAGTCTTCCCCTGTCCATCCAGACATGCACCTGCAGAGGTTGGGCCCAATGCAGTAGCCCTTGTTGCTGCAACCATTGGCTTCTTCGCAGGAGAAGCCGGCTGACGTCTTGAAGGGCACGCACTTGGCGGTGGCTTTCTCAGGAAGGTCGCGCCCGTCCAGGATGCGATGCTGCACGAAGGCCTCACGGTCGGAGCCCCACCAATTGTCAGTAGCATCGACTTCTAGACTGGGCTGATCGACGTCCAGAATCAGCTCGTAGATGGTGGAGATGTGACTGCTGAAGATGTTGCCAGTCAGACTGGATTGATTCGATACCAGCTTGACAGTCGCCTCTTTGAAGTAGTTGGATAGAAAGACGTTTCGCTTCACGTCGACGCTGAAGTACGTGTTGGACTGGGACGATGGGGTCACTTGGATGGCATAAGCCGCTCTGTTGTCCTTCCAGAAGTTCTGCTCGACCACCACTGAAATGAACGTGTCGTCGTCTCCAGCCACAACTCGTGGAGCCAATTTGAGCGACGCTGCCTCTGTATCGTTGGTCCCAGTGATTTGATTCCTGGCGATCTTCACATTGCACTTGCCACGACTGGCGTAAGGATTGTTCTGGCTGGGTATCATTTCTACGCTCCTCGTGCAGTGGTCGAATGTATTCCCAGCGATGGTAATGTTGATTTCGTTGAAGCCGGAGTACGGCAACGTGAAGCCGACAGCCTTGTCGATTTCTTGGAAGTCGTTCTCTTCCACGCTGACTCTGTGGTAGTCGTCGTAGTATCGGTAAACGTTTGAGTATCCATACTGTATGTAGGGGTTAGAGGGGGAGCCCCTTCGTCCAAGGAACTTGTTGTTGCGAACGGACAGGTCAAACAGCTTCGTTCCGCTTCTTCTCTGATAGAAGATTGCCGTCACACCGGTTTCACAGTCGGAAACCTGATTGTCCGTCACCAGTGCCTTTTCCACCCTGTCGCCGAAAGCGACGAAGGTTTTGCAGTTGCTAACGTGTGAGTTTGAGACTGCGACTTCGGCGGCGGCGGCGACGACGATCATGGGATGGTCAAGCCGTTCTACTTCGAGAGCTACAATCGCCAATTTTCCCTTCGGGTTGTCGTAGTGAATGAGGGGCTTCCCTTGATCTTTGGAGGCGAATGCGCCGAACTTGACTGACTTCAGAGTGGCTTCCCTCGCCTTCAGCGTCAGTGTCTCTTTCATGGACTCAATCACTGCGTGCTCAATGGTGATCGATGCGCCGGGGTCGCTGGCGATGATGCCGTACCAAGTTTGTCCTTGCTCCTTGGGCTGGAGATATACCTTGTTGTCGCTGGCGCCTTTGACCACCAACTGGCCAGCAACTCTGATGCCTCTGTTCTCCATGAAAAGAAGGCTGGCGCCCTTTTCAATGGTCAGTGTGGCGTTCTTGGCGACGAAGATCGACCTGTGGACAACAGTCTCCTTGGAAATGGTGAGTCGTCCCAGTGGTCTTGTGACGGCCAGAAACTGGTCATCCGTCTCATAGTCGATCGGCTGCTTGAAAGCGTTTCTGTGGAAGTCACAGATCTTGTCGTCCAGAAATCCTGTCTCGCCGAGATTGTGTGACAGTCTCACGTTCTTCTGATGGTAGTTCACGAAGTTGTCTCCAACCTCCACCAAGCAGTGACTGGCGTTGACCGTCCGGAGGTCGTTCCTGGTGACGTTTTGATCGTGAGAGTTGGCCGTGTAGAGGAAGTTGTAGACAGAGACGTTGTCAAAGGTGTTGTCAGCGATCAGCAGTCTTTGCAGCCCGCTGGACGTGAACAGGCGGGGGAAAGAGATCCCTCTGAAGACGTTGTCTTCTATGACGTTGTCGGAGAAGCCCATGCCAATTACAGATGAAGCTGTGGTTCTTTTGGCACGGGAGTTGACGTCAAGCATGTGATTGTTCGTGAACTGGAGCTTGCAGGTGCCACAGTGGCCCAAATCCATCATCGTCGCACCGCGTGGACTCGTGAAGGTCAGGTTCTTGAACAGGTTGCCTCTGAGACTCAACTGCATGTTGTAGTTTCTGTAATAGGATCTGACAAGATGCGCTGGATCGGTCAGATTCTCAAAGGTGCTGTTTTCCACCGTGACCTTCAGACCACTTGTGCGGTGCATTCTTAGGAGATAGGCCACGCGCGAGAGATTGAAGAACTTGCAGTCCAAGAATTGGATGTTCCCAGAAGACGCCGCCTGGGCCAGAAACCATCCACCATTGGTGGAATCTGAGAGTGTTGAGTTCTTGACGAAGACTCCAGGCCCTCCAGTGAACGAGATGCTGGAAGTCCCCACCAGGCGACGCATCACGGAGTTTTCCATTTGGACGCGGACCTTGTCGCAGTCGACGCGAACGACTGCTCCGCCTTCAAAGGAGGCCGACTTCACTGCCACGCTGCCGTGCCCCTTGACCACCAGAGCAACTGCTTGGGACTTGGAGTCGAATTGAAAGGCTGACTCTGACAACACCACTCCACTGCTGTCGCCTTCAGTTGTTGTTGTCAGCAGGTTGTTCAGCGTCAGCGTCACTCCCACTTTGGAAATGTTTCTGAAGGTAAGGCCCTGCAGACGAAGAGCAGTGGTTGCAGGCACTGGGGCCATCGTTAGCCCTCTTTCGCTGTCGACCATGTGAACATTAGTGGTTACGTCCACTGGAAATCCTTCAGAGTGAATGGCAGTCTTGCTGTTGCGAATCTCAACATTCTTCAGCGTAAGTGGAAGAGATTTCGGCTGAGGCGAAGAGCAGTTCAAGTAGACTGGGTAGCAACGTTGCAGGGTCACATTGCATTGAGACAGCGATTCGGCAGTGGAGTCACAATGAAGTCGCGCGGCGTCGTAGCTATACGAATGGTGTTTCTCAGGTAGTGACAAGGCCCCTTGGAAGCCTGCAGCTCTGCACATCAGGCTGGCATGAAGCTCCTTCTCTGGCAGGTCTTCACCGGGGCAAACCGGTCGCAACTTCGCATTGGTGTACATCTGGGGAAACCAGTGATTGAGATGGACGGCTGTCGGTGAAACGTCAGAATCTTGGCGCTCGGCGGCGGCGAGTTTGATCCCTCTCCACAGCGTGGCGTTGTCCAGTGCGATCAACTTGATTGGCCTTTCAGTGGTGCCAACAGCGGTCATTTTCCCTCCATTCAGGGCTATCCCAGTGTTGTCTCTGAACTTCAGCACCACTCCAGGTTCGAACTCCAGATGGCCACCACGCTCGACGCTGATGTCCCCTTCGACAGTGTATGGCGTCTCTGCAGCCTTCACTACTTGGCGCTTCTTCAGCTTCCCCCCTGGGATTCTGCTGCCAACCACTTGGAAAGAGTCGTCCAGCTCGCGAAGAGTCTCTCGATCAGAGCTGAGGTAATAGGGTGAAAACTGCGCAGTTGGCGCCAGAGGATTCACTGTCCTGTCACAAATGCTGGGCCGGAATTCGGTTGGCAACGGGGATCCCCACCAATTCTCTCTGGCGTCGACCTCTAGAGTAGTAGGCGTCTGTTTGTCGGCGGTCAGTGTCAGAACGCAACTGGAGCGCTCAGTGGCGTTGACAACTTCAAAGGAGTTGTTTCTCAGCGTCAGGTTGAAGTTGGTGTCTGCAGGCCAGTGGGCGATGATCGCAGGGACCGCTGCAACGTCGAACCGATTCCCCTCCAGTCTGCATTCAGTGCCCTTCTGTGGCGTGGAGAACTTCACCATCGCATTTGTGCCTCTTCTTCCTGGGGAATTGCTGAAGTGGCTGTTCCTGATCAGGCACCGATCCCTGCTCGTCGAGTGGAGAAAGTGGGCGTTGGAGTTGTTGAAGGTTGAGTCGCTGACGACGACGTCGGCGCGGATGGCGACCTTCAGTCCGAATCTGCTCGAATCCTGGCTTCCAGAAGCGAAGGAGCAGTTGCGCACCTCTACTCTGGCGTCGTTGTGGCGCAGGTAGCGGTTGTAATTGAAGCTAACGCCTCCGTAGGTGCCGCTGTGCCGAAAGCGGCTGTTGCGCAGTCGGAAGCGGTACTTCCCATTGGGGCAGGACCACTCGTACCTTCCGGCCTGATAGTGCAGCTGCTCGTAGACGGTGGAAAGCTCCACGTCGTCCAGAGTGACAATCGTTGTCTTTCCTCTGGATTTGGAGCATTCGCCGAGATCCCTGGGAGCGGCGAGATAGATTCCCTTGTAAGAGGTGACCTTGGTGTGACTGAGGCCCACTGTCAGGTTACCGATGTGTCTCCCGTAGACGGAGATGGCGTATCCGCTGCTCCTTGGACCCCCAGACGTGTCCATTGTGGAGTTAGCGATGTCAATCGAAGAGGAGGACCATTCGTCCGGAGTGGTCGTGAAGTGCAGAGGCGCCGATACGCCAATCAGCTTCGTTCCCTGCAGTTTAATGCTGCTGTTCCCAACGCTGTGAATAACTAAGCCTTGAGCGGCGTTGTCAAAGTGGACGTTCTCCAGTTTTAAGTCGTACTCTGCTGTGGTGAAAGCGAGACAGGTCTTGCAACCGCTAAGCTTCAGATTCTTCAGGTGGATGTCGTAGGCCAAGGATGAATTCAGCTGGTAGCTGATTCCGTGCCACTCGTTGGAAGGGTTGTAACGATGGAATTCCGTCGACTGTGACAGTTTCAGTTGTCCTTTCACCACAATTATGCAGTTCAAGCAAACTGTGACATTTGGAGCATTCAGGGTGAGCGTAGCACCTTCCGGGATAAAAATGTTCCCTGAAATGTTCAGAGTGCCTTCAGTTGTGACTTCACGACTTTCGATCATCACTCCACGGATGTCGTCGTCTCTCTGACGTAGGAAGTTGTTGCCATTCCGCTTCAGTGACTGCCCGCTTCTTCCTTTATAAGGAGAGAACTTTGCTGGCGCTTTTGCAAAGTGTTGATGGAAGTCGGTGATTCTGTTGCGAATGACTTCGATCTCTTCAGTGTCCCAGTGGTTGTTCGTGGCGTCGAACCACTTCAGTGCAGGGGTGTCCACGCGCGGCTGGTCGACGTGCAACAGTACCAGCTTCTGATTCGCAGAGTGGCTGGAGAGATTTCTGAAGTCATTGTCCTGGAACGTCAGGTTGCTCGGCTGCACCAGTTGTTGCGAGAATCGGACGAATGGCTGCGAGCCAATGACCAAATCGTGGAATCTGTTGTTGGCGATAGTTCCACGAGCGCAAGCGCTCGATTTCTCTTCCACAAGTACTGCAGGGTTTCTTCTCAGAGCGACAGTGCCGTTGCTCACTGAATTGCCTTCGATGGTCATATGGTGTTCAGGTGTGCGACCATTGGCGTCCAATGAGAATCGCATCAATGGATAGTCGATTGATCCAAGACCGGTAAATCGATTCTCCTTGAAAGATACGGAGGAGTTTCCGTCTAGCGCTGCGTAGCCACTGGTTGTGACGCTGTGGCTGAACCTGGCCCCTTTCAGGAAGTGGTTCTTCAGGACTTCTATGTCGTAAAGGACGCTCTCCCCAGCCGACAGATCCACACTTTGCGCTCCCTCAAATTTGTTGTTTTCGATTCGCAACTTCGCTCTCATTTCACGACGCTGTTTGCAGGTTCGCCAGTGTACGCAGTAGGAGCTGTATGTGAAGAAGGGTTTCTGTTTTGGAAAAGAGAACTCGCTGTCTCGCATGGTGAACTCCAGATTCTGCTTGTATTTGGCACTGAAGTCGTACTCCAGAGGCTGCTGAAGCTGTATTCCTGTAGGGTGTGAGCCGGAGCACTTCACTTTCGACACTTCCGCCTTCAGTGAGGTCCCTTTCCCAGTAGCTACAAGTCGAACGGCGGCAAGCGATCCAAGGATTGTGTTGAATTGGACGTTCTGGAGTTTCACCGATCCGCTTCCCTGCACTCTGATGCCGTTCCTGGACTTCTTGACCAGACTGTCGACGACACTGAGCGTCAGGTTTTCGGCAGTGATCGCTGCGACGACGACGTCTTGCGTTCCACCCATTCGGAAAGCCACGAGATTATTGAGCGCCAAGCTCTGGTGCTTGGATCTGTAGACGAGGCCAACTGTCGAGTGGTAGAAACTGACGTGGTCGCAGAGTTCCAGCTGAGAGGAGTCTTGCATCTTCACCGCTTGGAAGGCGCCGCTGAAGCTGGCGTGTTGCAGCCGTAAAACTGAAATGAACTGGGTACAGTGGTCGAAGTGCCAATTCACAGGAGATCACTGGCACAAGAATGTAGCACCTGCGGTTCCCTTTGCGACAATCCCCTTCCAACTGGGAGGGTCCTTGGGAGTCGTTTGAAAGACGCTCGTGAATCGCACTGGAAACGGCTGGGTCCCAGCAACGACCAGTGACCCTGCGGTGGTTGAAAGCATTGTGTTGACAATGACATCTCAGAAGGTTGCTGGGCCAGAATCAACTCTTACCATAGACGGTGATTTCGACGTCAGGCTTCACTGTCACGGCCACACCTGACTGTATTGTCAGTGTGACTCCAGTTGGAATGATCAGTGGTTTAGTGACGACCACTGCGCCCGCTTGGGCTGTCCAAGTAGTACTCGTCTGAAAATGCAGTAGTCTTTGTAAATGGGAAACTGCCGCACGTAATTAATGGCCACAGCGCAAACCTGCAATGTGCCCTCCACTTCAGTGGCTGGGGCTGCAGGTGCATCTGACGGGCAACCGTAGGCTTCAAAGCGCAATCCACAACCCGCTTCGTTCACCGAGGAATCAAGAAGCAGACAGCGGGCCTGCGTGATGATACCACGATAGTTGACGCACATTTGTCTGTGTCGCAGTCAAATGACAGATCTCCAAGTAGGTAGCTGACCTGAATCGGTTTGTGGAAGACGATTCGAACGGCGGATCCACCGCTTGTATCTCCGTCTGGAGTGGCTCGAATTTCGTCGGACAACACTGAGGAGTTTTGAAGGAAGTACTGGTTGTCGGCGCAACTTTCCGAGTAGAGCAGTCTGGAATGAAGCAGGTCAATGAATTCACTTTCTACTCTATTTTCACAACTGCCAAACGAAGAGTTTATCACCTGAATTGGCTCAGCAGTTCCCGTTTTCCGTAGGCGTTTTGCACCGCCACTGCTGTAAGCTTCTTCATGCTGCCAAAATCAACTCGAACTCGGCAGCTTTTCCTGTAACTCTCGCGACCTGGAAATGGTGAGTATATCGGACTTTCTGCAAGTGAATGCGCACATTACGCCCGTTTCTAACAATGTGTTGCCGTTTAGATATGTTAGTATTTAGATTGGTGTGCCTGTTCATAATGCAGCCAATTGACAGCTGAGAAGATTAAATTTTCATACCTTTGCGAATCAGCGGTAAGGTCGTGTAATTCTCATGTCTCTCGGAGACGATCAGACCAGTTTGGCCGTCCGGGAGGCTGCCGTCCACTAGGCCCATGGGAAGAGAGCACTCTGCAACGAAACCACCGATCGCAGAGAAGGTACATCCAAGTGGCAATTGCGGAAAACGGTGTCCCACGATGCCCACCTGCCATCAGCTGTTGCTTGGGCGCTCTCACGCAAACGAAGGGCCTCTTCCGCGTCGGCGAGCACTCCTCCGAGCGCAGGAGCGGCGGCTGATCGGTCGACGAGTCGAAGCCGTAGCAAGACGTCGGACTCGGAGTGTCAAATGGCTGCGCCTCCTTCAGCGGCGTGCCGTCGGGTCGAATCCATGCTATGGGCGAGACTTGACCACTGACGCCCTTGTGAAGCCACGTCACCCTCGAGGGCTGCGGCAACGTTTCGTTTCTGAACGCAACAAGATTACCTAGTACATGTGCATATCAGAGTTACAGCAACATCATCTTCGAACAGACGTAGTGTAGCACACAAAGACATTGACATCACCGATTGTTCCATACTCACAGCAGGGTCCACAGAGTCTCATTGGTGATTCCGTCGAAGCCTGCTATGTGAAGTTTCGCTCCGGTGGCCTCACAAAGCTTGACAGCGAATTCGTAACTCTCAGCGGCTCTCTCCACCAGAGCGCACTTGGAAGCCACTCTGTGCCATCCTCGGCCGCTGCAAAAGTCTCTGTCTTCAGTCGCTTTAGCAGCAACCACCAAAACGACTGCTAGCAGCGCTATATTCGTCACGAATTTCTTGCGTCCCATGTCTGCTGAGCACAAACAGAGTCTGGAACAGCAGCCGAGCCAAGCGGTCGGCCAGTGGAAATTTCTCCTCCCACTTTCACAGTCTGAAAATTTGGTAATCTCGCCTCTCGTTAGCGTAAAGTAAACGGACAGACGGAAGTGCACTAACTGATCTAAAGGGAGCACAGCATGTGACTAGTATTATGTACTGTGCGTACATGGATTATGTTACTCAGACTTTGACGATCTACATATCTGACTCACTTCACAACAAACGTGTTGTTGCCATTCACTTCCGCCGGCCAACAATAGCGCCCTCTGATCAACAGGCCAGTGACTGTTACCGTTCTGGAGAGAGGCGAGGTTCGTATTTTCGTGTGTCACACAGAGGCAAAACAGCTTCACAAACAGGCGGCCGTCCAAGCGAAAGCCGACACCGCAAACAACAACGGCGGTTTACTTTGCTGCCGAAAATGTATCACCGCCAAGCTTCTCGTTCCTGCGATCACAACAACCGGTGTGGGTGGTTCGGTCGGGCACAGCGATGCACTTTGCACCTTACGCCATATACGGATGCAAACTTGGTTGGGTGTTCGTCTGTGTCACCTAAATTTGTGGTGAAAACATGGTATGTAGGTACGGGTCTTTGCAACGCGTTTCCTCAAATGGTGCAGTTGTTCATGGCATGGGGTTGCACAATTTATTGTGTTGTAATTTGTAGGTTCATTGATGCGACCGCGCACGTTGTGTTGTGTGTTCTGCCGAGTGGTGGTAGACATTCGCGCTTCATTCGTTGATGGTGGACACCGAACGAGTCCCGCTCGTCAAGACAGCGGCTAGCTCATTAGTTCCATTAACAACGGTATAACTGTGCAATTCAAAATGATACCGTAACCCTTACACGTTTATCCAAATGAATCGATTTATTCGTCGCTCGGAAGACGATTCGCTTCTTTTCCCTCACCGTCTTCTGCAACGTGAAAGGAACTTCTACAATTTGAACCGTCGTCGTCGTCGTCGTCGTCGTCGTCGTCGTCGTCGTCGTCGTCGTCGTCGTCGTCGTCGTCGTCGTCGTCGTCGTCGTCGTCGTCGTCGTCGTCGTCGTCGTCGCCGCCGCCGTCGTCGTCGTCGTCGTCGTCGTCGTCGTCGTCGTCGTCGTCGTCGTCGTCGTCGTCGTCGTCGTCGTCGTCGTCGTCGTCGTCGCCGCCGCCGCCGCCGCCGCCGCCGCCGCCGTCGCCGTCGTCGGCTAGCGCGTTGAAGCCATAATGTCAATCTACCTGCTCCGCGCGCCCTGAAGTCGGTCACCCGTCGCGTTAAGCCTACGTTTTGACCCGCCAGACTGCGACGCCGACTGACTCTTGTGTACTGTGCTGTGGGCGCCGGGCGAGCCTAAGCATAGCCTGAATTCAAACGAGAATCCTGCTTGAAGTTTTTAGTGAGCCCGTCACAAGTGTGCTGACGAGTGGGATGCACTCAGTCGGTAATTTTGTGGGGTGCACGCAGTCAGTAATTCTGGACGTCAGCCAGATTTATGTTGGGTGCACTCAGTCAGTAAAAGGGATGCACGCAGTCAGTAAAAGGGGTGCACTCATTCAGATTTTACCAGTTCGGGCAGCCGGACAGCTTCAGGTCTTCAAATTTGACGCGACGGAAGTCGGATGGATTCGTTTAATACTGGATTCCCTGCCACCTCTGGGATGGATCTGAGCGACGGAATTCCGCGTATTTCGACAGAGACAGCTCTCCCCTCACAACGAGCACGCAGTCGAATTGAATTGAATTGAATTGAATTGAATTGAATTGAATTGAATTGAATTGAATTGAATTGAATTGAATTGAATTGAATTGAATTGAATTGAATTGAACTGAATTGAATTGAATTGAATTGAATTGAATTGAATTGAATTGAATTGAATTGAATTGAATTGAATTGAATTGAATTGAATTGAATTGAATTGAATTGAATTGAATTGAATTGAATTGAATTGAATTGAATTGAATTGAATTGAATTGAATTGAATTGATTCAATGAAAATAAATTAAATTACTCTAAATTAGAATAAGTTTTATTAATTAATTTTATTTTCATTTATTAAGCTAAACCAAATTAAAGCAGATTGAATTAATTAAAGTAAATAGCAAAAAATTAACTTGAATTAATTAAAATAAATTACGTTGAACCAAATTAAAAAAGCAATAAATTAATACAAACGAAATCTAGTTGAATTAAATTAAAGTGATTTTTGTTTAAGAATTTAAAACAAATATCGTAAATACGATAATAAGCTCCCCTCTTGATGTCGTCCTTCTGGACGTTGGGTCAAAGTTGGAGAAGGGGAGGGGGCTTATCAGAGTATTTTCGGTAACGTTAAACAAACTACAATGTATGTATGTTTGTGGACTTGTCAGCGGAGCGACAGAAGTTTACTTCGCGCAACTTCGGTACGACGTCAATGTCAATGTAGCAGAGTGAAGGAAGATGCCGGGTTTTGACCTTTGAGCGCGCAACACACAAGGCATTGGACGTTTTTCGTTTCCTTGTCTATTCCAACGCATCCAAGTGTCTTCCTCAGTGGCCCAAACAAACCCTCATCGGCTTGAGCGAAATCCTACACTGAACTCACACAATACTATTTAGTATTGTGTTCGACAGTTGTTCGATAAGTAATAGTCGTTGTTTCACGAAGTTACGTGAGATGCGTTGAGGAATTGCCGCTGATTGTGCGACGGGATTCTTTCCGATTAAATAATGCTTGGATTAATTAACTAATGAATACTCCAACTGCGCCGTCAGCGGTAGCGCTGCCAATCGATCAATCGTTAGGCGTCCGTCGCAGCGCATCTACCTAACCAATTCGTGCAATTGGGAGCAACGGCTAGCGACCAACCCCTGCCGCCGTTGCCGCCGGTGAATCATCCTCTTCCAGAGGTGGAGGATATTATGAAACTACCACCTGCGTTCTTGTCTACGAAGCCAGAAGTCAGCTCAGTCCATCAGCAGAA
Source organism: Linhomoeus sp. GSCO2_2 (assembly GCA_030248115.1). Lineage (NCBI taxonomy): Eukaryota > Metazoa > Nematoda > Chromadorea > Monhysterida > Linhomoeidae > Linhomoeus > Linhomoeus sp. GSCO2_2. Next base: position 6,491 of record JASAMZ010009527.1, on the reverse strand, counting down.
CGGAACGGGCGCTACTGCCGCCGGATTGATGTCGCATACATATAGCGGGGTCCAGTTGTCATGGAGGTAGGGAAGGCGAATGGAAGAGGGGCGGTCCATCAAATCGGCCACCGACCGACGCGATTCACCATAGCTCTGTTACGTTGTTTCGTTCGGTTCGTGCAACCGTGTAACGTGAAGCTGTTGCTTTTGCAGCGCTGTCTCCGCTATAACGAATGACGTATACAATAGTCCAGGTTGAACTGTTCCTCACTGCTGCGAGCTTCTTTCTCTGAATGCAGCGCGCAAACTTGTCCACCGTCAAATTAATGTATCGACTTAGGTACTTACTGTAAACACTAGATCCTGTTTTGAAACACTAGCGCATGTCTTCACTTGGATAACTTCCTTCTATAGTTGGTCATCGTTGCCAATGTTTACTCTTTGCGATGTTGCGTGACACGCCATTGGAGATTTAACACCAGGCTGTGCAACTCCAACTCACGGAGAAAACAATAACTCATCCCATCTCCTTTCGGAGTCACGAGCCGCCGCCCAGCCAAGACTTGACTAATTCCAGTGTGTTCTGTCTCGCTGCCGCAACACCAATCAGACGAGATGAGCCGAGAAGTGGGAGCGGCCGCTGCGGCGAAAGACGGTGGGACGACAGCGGCAGACGAGTCGAATCAAAATGCCGAAGAAGGGGCGGTGGAGGGTGTGCGCCAGTCGTTCGGAAAGATGACGGTGTCTGGGACGACGCAGGCCACTTCTCCTGAAACGACCGAAGTCGACCACCAACCTGCCAAGTCGAGCGACCCAACGGGCGGGCAGTTACTGGAGGTACAAACACATCTATTGCACGCATCGAGCCGGTTCCAAACTGCCGTACATCTACAGTCGGCGACTGGCTTCCACGCCGCAGGAGTAAAAGCAGAAGGCCACGACGAGAACGCTGCGGGCAAGAGTGGGCTGGTTACTTTTCCTGTCTTGGTTTCGATGACGTTCTGTGGCTCGAAGAACTGCGTTACAGAGGAGAGTTCTTCAGAGTTCTCAGCGGAACTGGAGCAGAAGATTAAAGAGTTGGCTTCGGCGGCGTCTTATGACCCCGCGTCGGAGACGGCCGAGGCAGTCTTGTCGATTGTTCCTTGGTACAGATTGTACCTAACAATTTGCACCCCTAAATTGATAACAATTTAGGAACAATAAAAGTTTGTTCCACTGCTTCCAGGAACAAAACAATAACAATAACAATCTGAAATGGCTCCAGAACAAAACATTTTGCAATTCATAAATTGTAAATAAATAGTGAGGAAATCCAACGATCTATGGCTTAAACTGATCGCCGCGAGCCCAACAGCAGAACGTCCCATTTTGGCCTTTGGAGATTAGCTACACACCGCGATACCGCGCAAGACCGCTCGCTAACAAGCTCCGGTATCAAAAAGTTGAGTTTGTATTCTGACTGACATTGCAAAGAGTTGCGTTCTTTCTGCAGAGAGTGCGAGAGTTCATCGCCCGCATGCTCCGCTTCATGAGCCCCCCTCTTCGCAAGAGGGTATTGCATAGCAATATTGATTTTCGCCCGCGATTTGGCTTTTAAAGCAAGAACATCCCTCTTTCAAGCAACGCTTTAAACAAGCTCCGGTATTAAAAAGATGAGTTTGTATTCTGACTGACATTTGCAAAGAGTTGCGCTCTTTCTGCAGAGAATGCGAGAGTTTGTCGCCCGCATGCTCCGCTTCACGAGCCCCCGCTTCGCAAGAGGGTATTGCATAGCAATATTGATTTCGCCCGCAATTTGGTTTTCAGAGCAAGAAGACACCTCTTTCAAGCAACGCTTTAAAAAAGTAACAAAAACTTGTAAAAGTTTTGGCAAACATCTGACAGAGCACAAAAGAGCGCACTACGAGCAATCAAACCGTGTCGCACTTCTGTCCATGTAGCAAAGAGCGATCTTAGTGTTAAAATTTCGAATGGCGTTTTTTGCGGTGCGTGCTTGCGTTATTGAAAGTATATATTGCTGCCGCATGAAGGAACGCGTCGACAGCTTTCACCTGACGTGTCGATTGCCGCTCTACGACGTTAGACGAGCGAGTTAGAGCCGTTTGTAGTGTTGAACCTTCGAGTTACTGTAAGTCGCGAAATTCAAACTTTTGAGCATCGACCGATCGGAGAACAAATGATCAGTGAGTCGAGAGCTATCTAATAAGCTCGAGATCGTCCCTCTACGACGCAAGTTGAGCGAGTTAGAGCGATCTTAGCATCATAATGTTGAGAATGGCGTTTTCCGCGGTGCGTGTTTGCGTAATTGAAAAAACTTGCAGCCGGATAAAAGAACGCGTCGACAGCTTTCACATGACGTGTCGATTGCCGCTCTACGACGCAAGACGAGCGAGCTAGAGCCGGTTTGCGATTTGACCTCCGGGTTACTGTAGCGCGCGCAATTCAAACTTTTGAATGTACACCCATGGGAGAACAAATGGTCAGTGAGTCGAGAGCTGTCCAATAAGCTCGAGATCCTCTCACTACGACGCAAGTTGGGCGAGTTAGAGCGATTTTAGCGTCAAAATGTCGAGAATGGCGTTTTCCGCGGTGCGTGTTTGCGTAATTGAAAAAAGTTTTGCAGCCGCATGAAAGAGCACGTCGAGAGCTTTCACCTGACGTGTCGATCGCCGCTCTACGACGTAAGACGAGCGAGCTAGAGCCGCTTTGCGTTTCGACCTTCGGGTTACTGTAGCGCGCGCAATTCAAACTTTTGAATGTCGCTTTCTCGAGGCACGTTACCAGCAAGTCGAGACCTATCCGTAGAGCCCAAGATCGTCTCTCTGCGACTTTCCAACGTCGAGATCTGACAGCGTGACGGACGCACGCACGCACGCACGCACGCACGCACGCCGAGCTCTCGTATGGTGTCGCCCGCCTGAGGGCGGGCGAAAAAAGTGACAAAAACTTGTAAAAGTTTTGGCAAACAATGGGCAGAGCACAAAAGAGCGCACTACGAGCAATCAAACCGTGTCGTACTTCTTTATGTAGCAGAGAGCGATCTTAATGTTAAAATACCGAGAATGGCGTATTCTGCGGCGCGTGCTTGCGTTATTGAAAATTTATTGCTGCCATATGAAAGAGCACGCCGAGAGCTTTTACCTGCCGTGTCGATTGCGGCTCTACGACGTGAGACGAGCGAGTTAGCGCCGTTTTGTGCGTTTGTACTTTCGAGTTACTGTAACTCGCGAAATTCAAACTTTTGAGTTGCGACCAATGGGCGAACAAATGATCATTGAGTCGAGAACTATCCAATAAGCTCGAGATCGTCTCTCTACGACGCAAGTCGAGCGCGTTAGAGCGATCTTAGCGTCAAAATCCCGAGAATGGCGTTTTCCGCGGTGCGTGTTTGCGTGATTGAACAAACCTTTGTAGTCGCATGAAAGAACACGTCGAGAGCTTTCACCTGGCGTGTCGATTGCCACTCTACGACGTAAGACGAGCGAGTTAGAGCCGTTTTGTGCTTTTGCACCTTCGAGTTACTGTAACTCGCGAAATTCAAACCTTTGAGTTTTGACCAATGGGAGAACAAATGATTAGTGAGTCGGGAGCTATTCAAAAAGCTCGAGATCGTCTCTCTACGACGCAAGTTGAGCGCGTTAGAGCGATTTCAGCGTCAAAATGCCGAGAATGGCGTTTTCCGGTGCGTGTTTGCGTAATTGAAAAATCTTTTGCAGACGCATGAAAGAACACGTCGAGAGCTTTCACCTGACGTGTCGATCGCCGCTCTACGACGTGAGACGAGCGAGTTAGAGCCATTTTGAACTTTGGACCTTCGGGTTACTGTAACTCGCGAAATTCAAATTTTTGGGTCTCCTCGACCCATACCAAGCGACCCGATCAGTAAGCCGAGACCTATCCGTAGAGCCAAAGATCGTCTCTCTACGACTTTCCAACGACGAGATCCGAGAGCGTCACAGACGGACGGATGGACGCACAGACAACCGCACGCCGAGCTCTCGTGTGGTGTCGCCCGCCTGAGAGCGGGTGAACAAGCCGTGTGTGTAGAAGTTCATCCTATACTTTGTGTCTGTCAAATCTTGGTGAACAGTATAGTGAATTTCATTCGCATAATTAGCCGTATCTAGAGAAGGTATCTTGAAAACGTGTACCACAATTCAAATGCAGCTATTACCACGATACGGTTGTCTGCACAACTGATCTGAAGCTCAGTGATATCGCCGCGCTCGCTATATGTTATTGGCATGATACGACGCCGTTCATCTGAAGTTTTATACCTGTGGGAATACGCCACGTCGAACAGAAAAACTTTCCCACCGTTTGGTGCAGTCGTTCTCTACCTGGAATCTCGTTTGGTGTACGTATTTCTGCGTTATGACGCTTTTGTCAATTTGTAGAATTACGGCAAATTGTGGCGTGTTTCTATAAAATTCCATAATTGCAAACAATTTTGTTTGTGTTACAAACTATCCGCGGTCTATGCTCTTTCCGTTTCTGAAGAAATTGCGTCGCTAGCTCATCAGGTGACAAAGTTGATGATTTTCATATTTTAAATGTAAATATCTCTAAATTGCAATATTTCGAAACTGTAAAACCATGTCACAAATTCTTATTGGCTTACGACCTTTCCATTTCTGCATTCACATTCGTCAAAAAATGACGCTCTATTTTTGTAATTTTATGAAATTTTGACAGATAATCACGTATTTCTATTAAATTCCACATTTCTAAAAAAATTCGTTTGTGTTACAAATTATCCGCTGTCTATACTCTTTCCATTTCTGAAGAAATTTCGCCGCTAGCTCATCAGGCGAAAAAGTCGATTTTTGACATTTTCATGTTTTAATTGTAAATGTATCTCGGAAATGCGATTTATTACACCTGTAAAACTATGTCACAAATTCTTACTGCCATAAGACCTTTCCATTTCTGCATTCACATTCGTCAATAAATGACGCTCTATTTTTGTCATTTTATAAAATTTTGACAGATAATCGCGTATTTCTATCAAATTCCACATTTCTAAAAAAATTCTTATGTGTTACCAGTTACCACTGTCTATACTCTTTCCATTTCTGAAGAAATTTCGCCGCTAGCTCATCAGGCGAAAAAGTCGATTTTTGACATTTTCATGTTTTAATTGTAAATGTATCTCGGAAATGCGATTTATTACACCTGTAAAACTATGTCACAAATTCTTACTGTCATAAGACCTTTCCATTTCTGCATTCACATTCGTCAATAAATGACGCTCTATTTTTGTCATTTTTTAAAATTTTGACAGATAATCGCGTATTTCTATCAAATTCCACATTTCTAAAAAAATTCTTATGTGTTACCACTGTCTATACTCTTTCCATTTCTGAAGAAATTTCGCCGCTAGCTCATCAGGCGAAAAAGTCGATTTTTGACATTTTCATATTTTGATTGTAAATATCTCGCAAATGCGAAATTAGCAACACAAACGGACATCGGATCCGTACTCAGCGACCTCGACTCTACTTAACCACATATGTCACGTATTTTACTTCGGTGCCACGGACGGACGGACACACACACACACACACACACACACACAGACAGACAGACAGACACACAGACAGACCGACAGACAGACGGACGGACGGACGGACGGACGGACGGACGGACGGACGGACGGACGGACGGACGGACGGACGGACGGACGGACAGACGGACGGACGGACGGACGGACGGACGGACGGACGGACGGACGGACGGACGGACGGACGGACGGACGGACGGACGGACGGACGGACGGACGGACGGACGGACGGACGGACGGACGGACGGACGGACGGACGGACGGACGGACGGACGGACGGACGGACGGACGGACGGACGGACGGACGGACGGACGGACGGACGGACGGAACGACTGACGGACGGACGGACGGACGGACGGACGGACGGACGGACGGACGGACGGACGGACGGACGGACGGACGGACGGACGGACGGACGGACGGACGGACGGACGGACGGACGGACGGACGTACGGACGGACGGACGGACGGACGGACGGACGGACGGACGGACGGACGGACGGAAGGACGGACGGACGGACGGACAGACATTGTCATCCGTATATATGTGACAGGGAATACCCGCATCCAGTGAAAACCCGCATATGCGGCTTTTCACCAAACCACTTAGTGAATACCCGCATATGCGGGTATTCACTGATCTTGCTAGTGAATAATCCACATATGCGGGTTTTCACTTGTCCAGTTAGTGAATACCCGCATATGCGTTACAATATATACGTAATCGCCAGCCGCATACAAGTGAACACGGTACTTTCTTATTCCAAGGTCCGCATGAAGTCTCGCCATATATTTAATCAATCCTTCCAAACATCCTAGCATTGAATTCTTTTCTTGGGTTCTTCTCCTTCAAGTTCAGCAGCGATTACTGAATGAATCCGCACCAATCCATTCCACCGTTACAATGAATGTATTTTGGCTCAGGCTTTGGCTCAGGCTTAGGCT
>JASAMZ010009526.1:0-15431 GCA_030248115.1 Linhomoeus sp. GSCO2_2 | reverse complement strand
ACAACCACACAGCCCCCATCCAAAATTGACCAAATTGGATGGGTAAATTGTTCTACTCAAGCGAGAAGATGTTCTACTGATCTCCTTAATATATGCAACTCTGGTGCGCGCCGATCATCTATGTGCAGCCCATGACCGGGAAGATCATAGGCCAAATCATAGGTTGTCCATAGGTCGAATGTCCAGGAAGATAATTGTGAAACCGGTTGACTGACATTTGTCCTCATGCGGCGAGTAACCTGGAAATTGCACGATGTGCTGCTAATCTTAGTGCGAGTCTCAGTTGGCAGTCGTCGGCCGCACCGGCACGACGTAAAGATGCTGGAACTGATTGGCCTGCTGAGTAGCGACAAAGTTGTTTTACATGTAATGGAAAAGCTCGACTTTAGCAAAATTATGGAAAACTTAGCAAATAGTTTCGGATTTGGGAATCAAGGGTGTTGTGCATATTTTCAAGAGTTTTAAGGATGTTGTTAAGGGTGCAAAATTTGTATGCTGCCCCAGGGCAAGCGACGTCATCCCATTTCGACACTTTTGTTTTTGCGATTCAAACCAAGACAAAGGGCGTCGTCTCATTTCGACAGCTTTGTTGCCACTGTTTGCCAAATTCAAAGTAAATACAACGCTACCATAACGAGACACATGGTAAGAATAACGCGCCGGTTTAAACACTGTCACGCGGGACGGGACATGTCCACCAATGGTCTGGTGGCACTTCCAATGCACGCTATCTCGCACAGGTCCTCATTCACACACGATACCAAGGTTACAAACCAGTGTTTACACAAGGCTTGTCTCTGGACGGACAGACAGAAACCTGCTCTATAGAAATGTGGTAAGCTTTAGCATAACTGCAGGTAGAATAGTTTCCCAAGGCAGTAGAAAGGCTCTCCATCCAATTCGTGTACTGTACCTATGTATGTGCGCAACTTTGCGAATGTTTCGCGTTGCATTAGTTATGTAAACATGTTCATCCCAAACTACGACCTCTCAATCACAACGCCCAGCCAGACAAATTCACGCACAGAACAGTCACTAATCACCAGCTGTTGTCAAAATTGAGTGCATGTATGTAGTCGAGGTGATTCAGAAAGAGAGCCAGCAGCGCTTGGTTAGAATTCTGGGTGCCTTGCACTTTTATGCACTCTACAAATATTTATGCACTCTACCAACTATTCCCCAGTCTCTATGCACAACAGTTACTAAACGTCTCAAGGTTTAGAGTGGCTGGAAGACGAGGCAGCTCCCCTCATAGAACAAACTCCAGTACCAGGGCAATCGCAAATAAGTCACGATGATGGCATAGTTACAATGGTGAGCTTCAGAAGTTCATAAGTAGTTTGCCGCTTAGCCGCGGGCCTCTTGCCCCTACCTCGCGGGCCTCTTGCACCCCTACCGCGGGCCTCTTGCTCCTTCCTTGCGGGCCTCTTGCCCCCTCGGCGTCTGCGGGCCTCTTGCTCACCCCTCGCGGGCTTCTTGCCCCTACTCCGCGGGCCTCCTGCCCCCGCGGGCCTCTTGCCTACTAGTTGCGGGCCTCTTGTCACACATTCATCTGTATCTGCTGAACCTATCCATCCTCGATGGTGCTGAAGTTGGTCTGAACTTGTCACTGTTGGGACAATTTGCGCGCGTAGAAGTCTGTATGGCTAGACCAATTTACCTCAATAAAACGTTTGCTCTGACAGCGCGCTCGGCAACCAATGATCAGCCATACTACGTCAAGAATCATCCTGAAGCGACGACAGCGGCCGGCCAGAGCCACTTCTCCAGCTCCTTTTGTTTGACGACCAGAATCAGCGTCGTAGAAGCCTCGGAGAAGCCCCCCAACCCATTTTGGGCTATGTAGGCGCTGGCTTGGGCGACTTGGGAAGGGCGCACGTCCCAGATGGCGCCCAGCATGTTTCGGGCGTGAACGGTCGCCGAAGAGATGCCCCCCAGGTCGTTCTGGTAGGCTCGCCGACTGGTGCCGGTCTGGGCGGCGGTCGACTGCGATGGAAGGGCTCGGCTGGTAACGGCTCGGGTGGCGGCCGATGGTGTCCGTCTCCGGCAGCACCAACCGACGGCGGAGCTCGGATGGCAGCTGGCGGGACAACGTTGGGCGGTATGGCGAACGGCTGGTCGAAGACCACCTGCAGGCAGCCCATTGGCCCTGTCTTCCATGAAGCACGACCGTCTCATCATCTCGTCGACGTCGGCTGGCTCGTCCCAATGGATCAAGTTGCCCATGGGGTACGGTTCAGTGACTGTACCCCTGGTGCCCCAAGGGCCTGCCACGACCAGGCAGTAGCAGGTCCCGTCCTTGCGAAAGGTCTTGAAGATGGCTTCGTATTGGTTGATGGCCATATCCCGGTGGACGGACGGGGGATCCAAGTCAAATGATTCCAGTAGAATAATTAGGCTCCTGCCGGTGGTCCTGTTTTTTCGCTCGGCCTCAGCCGAGCGAACCCTATCAAGAGCTCGGCGTGCGTACGTGCGTGCGTACGTACGTACGTACGTACGTCACGCTCGCTTCGGGCTTAATAACTCGCTCGTCCGACGTCGTAGGATGGAGTTTGAGACATCGTCGGGTAGCCTGCGGACTCCTCTCGCCATCTGAGTGTTCAAAACTGAAATGAGTTTTCAAACTCGCGCGCTACAGTATCCCAAAGTGGGGTCCATTTTAAGACAAAAGTTGACCGAAGCTAGTCAAATCGCATATCAAAGTGAAGCGCTCGAGCTCCTGAGCACGAATCCGACAACAAAAAGTTTCAAAAGTTTAAACAGAGAGCTACAGTAACCAAAACGCGTCGAAAACTGGAAACGACGCGCTTGCTTCGGGCTTAATAACTCGCTTGTCTGACGTCGCTGGGTTGAGGTCGACACATCGACGGGTAGCCCTCGGACTACTCTCGCGAACTGTGACGTCGAAATAATAACAAGTTTTAAAAATTGGGCGCTACAGTATCCTGAAGTAATGTCCGCAAAAAGTCAAAACTTCATAGAACCTAGTCGAATCGCATATCAAAATGAAGCGCTCGACCTCCTGAGCAAGAATCCGACAACAAACAGTTTCAAAACGTCAATGAGAGGGCTGCAGTAACCAAAACGCGATGAAAACTGCAGATTTTGGTTTGTTATATCTTGGCACTCATGCGTTGCAGAGCGGCGGTCTTGACATCGCTGAAGAGCTCACTGCAAGCCAACATCAAATCATGCTCACAATTAACCTGCAGTTTTGCGTTAGATTCCAGTGTCTTTTTTTAAATTTAGTCTGAAAAGATGATTTTCTTGGTGTAAAGAATTAAACCCGAGCGATACCAATGTTGCGTAGCAAGACCACTCCAGAAAGTGTAGTCGCGAGGAGAGTCAAAGACGCTGCACGAAACCGGAAAGGGCCTTGCTACAATCTCAGTAAAAATTCAAAGCTCAAAACCACTCCTCTTTTTAAAAGAGACTTGTTTCGCTCGGCCTCAGCCGAGCGAACCATATCAAGAGCTCGGCGTGCGTGCGTACGTACGTACGTACGTACGTCACGCTTGCTTCGGGCTTAATAACTCGCTCGTCTGACGTCGTAGGAAGGAGTTTGAGACATCGGCGAGTAGCCCGCGGACTCCTCTAGCCACCTGAGTAGACAAACCAAAAATAAGTTTTCAAACTCGCGCGCTACAGTATCCCAAAGTGGGGTCCATTTTAAGACAAAAGTTGACCGAAGCTAGTCAAATCGCATATCAAAGTGAAGCGCTCGAGCTGCTGAGCACGAATCCGACAACAAAAAGTTTCAAAAGTTTAAACAGAGAGCTACAGTAACCAAAACGCGTTGAAAACTGGAAACGACACGCTTGCTTCGGGCTTAATAACTCGCTTGTCTGACGTCGCTGGGTTGAGTTCGGCACATCGACGAGTAGCCCTCGGACTACTCTCGCGAACTGTGACGTCGAAATAATAGCACGTTTTAAAAATTGCGCGCTACAGTACCCCGAAGTAATGTCCGCGAAAAGTCAAAACTTCATCGAACCTAGTCGAATCGCATATCAAAATGAAGCGCTCGACCTCCTGAGCAAGAATCCGACAACAAAAAGTTTCAAAAGGTCAATGAGAGGGCTACAGTAACCAAAACGCGATAAAACTGCAGATTTTGGTTTGTTATATCTTGGCACTCGTACGTTGCAGAGCGGCGGTCTTGACATCGCTGAAGAGCTCACTGCAAGCCAACATCAAATCATGCTCACAATTAACCTGCAGTTTTGCGTTAGATTCCAGTGTCTTTTTTAAAATTTAGTCTGAAAAGATGATTTTCTTGGTGTAAAGAATTAAACCCGAGCGATACCAATGTTGCGTAGCAAGACCACTCCAAAAAGTGTAGTCGCGAGGAGAGTCCAAGACGCTACACGAAACCGGAAAGGGCCTTGCTACAATCTCAGTAAAAATTCAAAGCTCAAAACCACTCCGCTTTTTAAAAGAGACTTGTTTCGCCCGCCCTCAGGCGGGCGAGACTATACGAGAGCTCGGCGTGCGTGCGTGCGTGCGTGCGTGCGTACGTCCGTCCGTCCGTAACGCTCTCAGATCTCGGCTTTGGAAAGTCGTAGAGCGGAGATCTTGGGCTCTACGGATAGGTCTCGACTCACTGATCATTCTTCGAAATTCAAAAGTTTGAATTGCGCGCGCTACAGTAACCCGAAGGTCAAAACGCAAAACGGTCCTAGCTCGCTTGTGTTACGTCGTAGAGCAGCAATCGACACGTCAGGTGAAAGCTCTCGACGTGTTCTTTCATGCGACTGCAAAAGTTTTTTTCAATTACGCAAACACGGACCGCTGAAAACGCCATTTGGCATGTTGACGCTAAAATCGCTCTAACTCGCTCAACTTGCATCGTAGAGAGACGATTTTGAGCTTTTTGGATAGCTCCCGACTCACTGATAATTTTTTCTCCCATCGGTCGAAACTCAAAAGTTTGAATTTCGCAAGTTACAGTAACTCAAAGGTGCAAAAGCACAAAATGGCTCTAACTCGCTCGTCTTACGTCGTAGAGTGGCAATCGACACGCCAGGTGAAAGCTCTCGACGTGTTCTTTCACGCGGCTACAAAAGTTTGCTCAATTACGCAAACACGCACCGCAGAAAACGCCATTTACGGGATTTTGACGCTAAGCTGGCTCTAACTCGCTCAACTTGCGTCGTAGAGAGACGATCTCGAGCTTATTGAATAGCTCTCGACTCATTGATCATTTGTTCTCCCATTGGTCGAAACTCAAAAGTTTGAATTTCGCGAGTTACAGTAACTCGAAAGTGCAAAAGCAGAAAGCGACTCTAACTCGCTCGTCTTGCGTCGTAGAACTGCAATTGACGCGTCAGGTGAAAGCTCTAGGCGTGCTCTTTCATGCGGCTGCAAAAGTTTTTACAATTACGCAAACACGCACCGCAGATAACGCCATTCTTGAGATTTTAACACTAAGATCGCACTTTGCTACATGCAGAAGTGCGACACCGTTTGATTGCTCATAGTGCGCTCTTTTGTGCTCTGTCAATTGTTTGCCAAAACTTTTACAGGTTTTTGCCACTTTTTTAAAAGCGTTGCTTGAAAGAGGAATGTTCTTGCTCTAAAAGCCAAATCGCGGGCGAAATCAATATTGCTATGCAATACCCTCTTGCGAAGCGGGGGCTCATGAAGCGGAGCATGCGGGCGATGAACTCTCGCACTCTCTGCAGAAAGAACGCAACTCTTTGCAATGTCAGTCAGAATACAAACTCAAGCTTTTAATATCGGAGCTTGTTCACGTTGTGCCACTCCCAGCCTCATAAATGAGCTCTTCTGGCAAGCCCCAGGTGGCATCGTAGATCGTTAGATCCGCCTGTTGGGCCATGGCGTTGGTCAGCCGCAGTGACCTCCTCACCCAGCTCACGAACCCATGATCGTCCCATCCGAAAAAATTTGTCGTCGCGGGAATGGGAAAAACTCGAGTTTCGGTGAACCGTTTGCAATGAAAATTGGGGATGGTGGACGCCATTATGTTCTCTAGATCGCGTTAAATTTTTGGCCAAATCGGAGAAGCGTAGCGCCTACACGTCCACGTCAACAGAGGTCTATCTTCCTGATGACAAAAGAGAAGAGAAGCGCCGAAGTGCATCTCTTCCGGTGTGGCCGTGTAGGCGCTACGCTTCTCCGATTTGGCTAAAAATTTAACACGATCTAGAGAACGTAATGGGCTATGACGTGTGAAAATATCGCCGCAATCGATGCACCGTTGTCTGATCTACGCAAGGTTGCGTTTCGTACTTTTACTGTATACGGTACTTTACTATACGGTACGGGTAGGGTACCTACTTTCCCGTCACACGTAGTTGTAAGATTGAAATGTGTGACTACAGTATACTGGATTCTGTGTCATTCTGGCCACACGGACATTCTGGCCACAAGGTCATTCTGGCCACACGGACATTATGGCCACACATGTGCGTCATTATGGCCAAACGGTGCGTCGTTATGGCCACAAGCTGCGTCATTATGGCCACACGGTGTGTCATTCTGGCCAAACGCAGATCTGATAACTCCAAACAGTAGTATGGGTGGATTACAACTGCAGTTCGCAACTTTGAGTAGAGTGTACTTTAATTGTGTTTTCTTAGAGTTTCAGTTACATAATTGATTGTAAGTGAAACAGAAAGTAATTATACGTTTGTTTCTATTGTCCGCCCTCCCGTGTGGCCACAATGTCGCGGCGTGTGGCCAATATGACGCAGCGTGTGGCCAGAATGTCGCACCCGTGTGGCCATAATGACGCAGCGTGTGGCCAATATGACCATTGGCCAGAATGACGCACCCGTGTGGCCAGAATGACCCAGTACCGTATACTGTTGTGTTGGGAAGTGTGCGCGTGCTGGAACACTTGCTATTTTGTTCACCGAATAGTACATGTCGTAGACATTGTATGCCGGCGTGCAGGGTGTGCAGCCAGTGTGAAGCAATGTCAGATAATATAGCTCAACAAACACGAGACACAATATACGAACTGGTTTGTGGCATAGATAAGACATTGGTTAGTGGAGTCTTGTGTGCTCGATTGCTGCGCTTCAGAGTGGGCCAACCTCGGGAAGAGAGATGAACATGTCGGATTTCGACCAAGACGAATTAGCTCTGGTGGAGGCGGCGTCGCTCGTCACAGTGGGCGTAGACGATGAGCGTCGCCGCCGACGCGTTCAGGTGACCGAGATCCATAGCCTGGAGATGGTCAAGTTGAACGGGAGGCAAGCCGGTTGGTGCCATGCTCTAACATACGGTTAGATGTGTATATATCGACTGTCAGTAGGGAGGGTCAGGAGTATATATCGACTGTCAGATGTGTATATATCGACTGTCAGGCGGGAGGTATATATCGACTGTCAGGAGGGACTGGAGGGTTCATTTCTCGTATTTGTTTGTAGCCAACAAGAGGCTTTGCGCCGTCTGCCGGGAGCCGTTCGAGGAGAATCAGTACGTCATCGTACAGCCGTACTGTGCGTGCGACTGTGTCCACGCACAGTGCATCCGATTGGCAGGCATCAACCGGACGATGTGAACTGTACGTACGATAGCTGGCCCATAGGCTACGTTGGCGAAGAGTGGTTACGCTGTTGATAGGTACGTGTAGTGATTGTTTATTGAGCGAAAGACGACCCTGTGCGTTTGGGGTGTGCGCACGAACAATATTTGCGTGGGCGTATTTTGCCGACCGGGTCCAATTGAATAAAAGACGCACCACGGTAAATACGTAATACGCACGACGCCCGACGCTCCGATTTTTGTCAAATTCAAATTTATGCAAGAAACACAGTGTTTCACGCGGAAATACGCATAATATTTTACGCATTTTACCGCTGTGTACACGCCTATAATTTTAACTGTGTTTTGCCAACACACTGTGACAGTTGGGCTTCGTCACAAAACATCGTCACAAAACACGGAGTAGGAGTAGTAGGACATCGTCACAAAACACGGAGTAGCGTGTCACCGCAACTGTGCGCCCTTCAGGAGCTCTTGTATGTCTAGCAGACGGCGTCAACAACACGCTGGACTGACTGTAGAAATCCACCAGACGTGCAGTGTGTGTTTAAGAGACGCTGCCCGAGAGAATCGACACTCAGAGGCCAAAAGTGGACACGAATTTTCGACCTTCTTAGATTTTGCTGATTTTTTTATATGTTAAACTAGAAGTAATTCTAAGCATCCTAGTTTTTGTCCCAGGCCGCTGCGACCTTCCTAGCGTGAGATACAGGGTGCCAAAGTTGACCTACTTGATGAAATTTCGGCTGTCCAAACGACGAAAACTGAAATCGCTCTATCTCGTGGTAGCCTTAATGAAACAAGCTGATTTTTGCACACATGATAGAGCTTACGTACGCCTACAACTTATTTGGGTTTTAGGCCATTTGGCCGAGCGCATCCCGCACAGCGTTGAAAAGCCCGTCTTCCGCGGTGCTGTCGAAAAAATCAATTTTTTCGGTTTTCGCCAAATTTATACCTAAAATCGGCATTTGTCGGAGCCAAATTTTTTTCAGGATGAAAGCCCATTCTATTGCCCTTCGATTGATCTATAAACGAAAAAAATCGTCGTGCCCATTTTTTGTGAAAGTTAACCAAGTTTGGCTTACATCGGCAATTTTGACGATCTGGACGGCTCTCACAAAATTGTTCCAGCTTGGGCCAAGGTAAACAGACAAGCCCGATTTCTTGCATGGTGATGAACATCGCATACTTCTATAACTGGCACAAGTTTGGGGCAATTGCGTCACACGCGGCGGTTACGCTGTTGGAAAGCCTAATTGCTCCATGATGCACAGAGTGGAATTTCGTGGGTTTTGCTCGATTTCGACAGACAATTGAAAATTGTCGGAGCCAAATTTTTTATAGGATGAAAGCCCATTCAATTGCGCTTCGATTGATCCAAAATTGAAAAAAATCGTCGTGCCCATTTGTGGCCAAAATGGGCTAGAAAGATCGCCGGTGCCCTTGAAAACGGGATTTTGACAAAAATCCATTCAAAAGTTCTGCTTTTTTCGCTCGGCCTCAGCCGAGCGAACCATATCAAGAGCTCGGCGTGCGTACGTGCGTGCGTGCGTACGTGCGTGCGTGCGTGCGTGCGTCACGCTTGCTTCGGGCTTAATAACTCGCTCGTCTGACAACGTAGGATAAAGTTTGACACATCGTCGGGTAGCCCGCGGACTCCTCTAGCCTTCTCAGTGTTCAAAACTGAAATAGGTTTTCAAACTCGCGCGCTACAGTATCCCAAAGTGGGGTCCATTTTAAGACAAAAGTTGACCGAAGCTAGTCAAATCGCATATCAAAGTGAAGCGCTCGAGCTCCTGAGCACGAATCCGACAACAAAAAGTTTCAAAAGTTCAAACAGAGAGCTACAGTAACCAAAACGCGTCGAAAACTGGAAACGACGCGCTTGCTTCGGGCTTAATAACTCGCTTGTCTGACGTCGCTGGGTTGAGTTCGACACATCGACGTGTAGCCCTAGGACTCTCGCCATCTGAATGTTCAAAACTGAAATAAGTTTTCAAACTCGCGCGCTACAGTATCCCAAAGTGAGGTCCATTTTAAGACAAAAGTTGACCGAAGCTAGTCAAATCGCATATCAAAGTGAAGCGCTCGAGCTCCTGAGCACGAATCCGACAACAAAAGTTTCAAAAGTTTAAACAGAGAGCTACAGTAACCAAACGCGTCGAAAACTGGAAACGACGCGCTTGCTTCGGGCTTAATAACTCGCTTGTCTGACGTCGCTGGGTTGAGTTCGACACATCGACGTGTAGCCCTAGGACTCTCGCCATCTGAATGTTCAAAACTGAAATAAGTTTTCAAACTCGCGCGCTACAGTATCCCAAAGTGAGGTCCATTTTAAGACAAAAGTTGACCGAAGCTAGTCAAATCGCATATCAAAGTGAAGCGCTCGAGCTCCTGAGCACGAATCCGACAACAAAAAGTTTTAAAAGTTTAAACCTAGAGCTACAGTAACCAAAACGCGTCGAAAACTGGAAACGACACGCTTGCTTCGGGCTTAATAACTCGCTTGTCTGACGTCGCTGGGTTGAGTTCGACACATCGACGGGTAGCCCTCGGACTACTCTCGCGAACTGTGACGTCGAAATAATAACAAGTTTTAAAAATTGCGCGCTACAGTATCCCGAAGTAATGTCCGCGAAAAGTCAAAACTTCATCGAACCTAGTCGAATCGCATATCAAAATGAAGCGGTCGACCTCCTGAGCAAGAATCCGACAACAAAAAGTTACAAAAGGTCAATGAGAGGGCTACAGTAACCAAAACGAGATGAAAACTGCAGATTTTAGTTTGTTATATCTTGGCACTCGTGCGCTGCAGAGCGGCGGTCTTGACATCGCTGAAGCGCTCACTGCAGGCCAACATCAAATCACGCTCACAATTAACCTGTAGTTTTGCGTTAGATTCCAGTGTTTTTTTTTTAATTTGGTCTGAAAAGATGATTTTCTTGGTGTAAAGAATTAAACCCGAGCGATACCAATGTTGCGTAGCAAGACAACTCAAAAAAGTGTAGTCGCGAGGAGAGTCAAAGACGCTGCACGAAACCGGAAAGGGCCTTGCTACAATCTCAGTAAAAATTCAAAGCTCAAAACCACTCCGCTTTTTAAAAGAGACTTGTTGGTCCTGCAGCCTTAGTGTTTCAGGGAATCTCAATGTTTTGTGCAGGATTTGATACCCCTACAGAGGCGTGTTTGCATGGGACGTGTTTTACCAAAATTACGCAACACGCACCACGTCAACACGCGCAGGTAAAAATTGACATTTTTTCGCTCGGCCTCAGCCGAGCGAACCCTATCAAGAGCTCGGCGTGCGTACGTGCGTACGTACAGTCCCGTCCACATTTAACGGCCGAAAATCGCGTTTTCCGTATTCTCGCATTATCAACAACACGTGAAACGGTTTTGGCGTTTTACGCGTTATCGCCTGTGCTAAACGGCTCCTGCGCATTTGAAGTGTAGTCGTCTTGCAGCGATCTCGTTTTACTACTTGCACTTACCGGTTTGTCCTAGATTAGCATATGTATAGAGGATCTTACGATCGTGAAGTAGCCGCAACAATTGGAGGTTGTTTTGGACAATTGTTAAACCTTGAGCTCACTCATAATGCAGAGCAGTGTGAAGCAGAGCGGACGTGCAATGCGTTCGCAGACATTACACCATTGTTGTATTCTGCGTGCGTTTCTTCTTATTCTTCATAGCGATTAGCAGATACACTGCATCTAGTATCTCCCGCGTAAAGGTTGCATTTCAACGTTCATCTGTTCGCCATGTCTGTCAGTGATAGCTTCTTGCGATGGCAACAATGCATAGCATACGCAAATGAGAGCAGGGGATCTTCAGGGTACTGTATCTCCCTTGCATCCCCACTGCAAGACCAATGGCGATTTAAACTGAACAGAGCGCGCTGCAGCGAGCCGATAATGCGTGAAACGCGAAAATGCGATTCGCGCATATTCAATAACGCGCGATTCGCTATTTGTTGCAGAAACGCGTGTCGAATATGCCACCGGCTGTTAAATGTGGACGGGACTGTACGTACGTACGTACGTGCGTATGTCACGCTCGCTTCGGGCTTAATAACTCGCTCGCCCGACGTCGTAGGAAGGAGTTTGAGATATCGTTGAGTAGCCCGCGGACTCCTCTCGCCATCTGAGTGTTCAAAACTGAAATAAGTTTTTAAACTCGCGCGCTACAGTATCCCAAAGTGGGGTCCATTTTAAGACAAAAGTTGACCGAAGCTAGTCAAAGCGCATATCAAAGTGAAGCGCTCGAGCTCCTGAGCACAAATCCGACAACAAAAAGTTTCAAAAGTTTAAACAGAGAGCTACAGTAACCAAAACGCGTCAAAAACTGGAAACGACACGCTTGCTTCGGGCTTAATAACTCGCTTGTCTGACGTCGCTGGGTTGAGTTCGACACATCGATGGGTAGCCCTCGGACTACTCTCGCGAACTGTGACGTCGAAATAATAACAAGTTTTGAAAATTGCGCGCTACAGTATCCTGAAGTAATGTCCGCGAAAAGTCAAAACTTCATCGAACCTAGTCGAATCGCATATCAAAATGAAGCGCTCGACCTCCTGAGCAAGAATCCGACAACAAAAAGTTTCAAAAGGTCAATAAGAGGACTTGATTTGTTATATCTTGGCACTCGTGCGTTGGAGAGCGGCAGTCTTGACATCGCTGAAAGTAAAACGACTTGGCCAGGTAGTCAACGACAGGGCTTCCACAAAGTAAAACGACTTGGCCAGGTAGTCAACGACAGGGCTTCCACAAAGTAAAACGACTTAGCCAGGTAGTCAACGACAGGGCTTCCAAAAAGCAAAACGACTTAGCCAGGTAGTCAACGACAGGGCTTCCACAAAGTAAAACGACTTGGCCAGGTAGTCAACGACAGTGCTTCCACAAAGTAAAACGACTTAGCCAGGTAGTCAACGACAGTGCTTCCACAAAGTAAAACGACTTAGCCAGGTAGTCAACGACAGGGCTTCCACAAAGTAAAACGACTTAACCAGGTAGTCAACGACAGTGCTTCCACAAAGTAAAACGACTTGGCCAGGTAGTCAACGACAGGGCTTCCACAAAGTAAAACGACTTGGCCAGGTAGTCAACGACAGGGCTTCCACAAAGTAAAACGACTTAGCCAGGTAGTCAACGACAGGGCTTCCACAAAGTAAAACGACTTGGCTGGGTAGTCAACGACAGGGCTTCCACAAAGTAAAGCGACTTGGCCAGGTAGTCAACGACAGGGCTTCCACAAAGTAAAACGACTTAGCCAGGTAGTCAACGACAGGGCTTCCACAAAGTAAAACGACTTAGCCAGGTAGTCAACGACAGGGCTTCCACAAAGTAAAACGACTTAGCCAGGTAGTCAACGACAGGACTTCAACGTCAGAACAAATTTGAAGCAATTCTACTGCTTCGTTCCTGAGATATAGACAAAGCCGGCTGAATTTGACCGTTATCCTCGATTTTTGCCCAAGTAGGGTCTACACGGCTGTTTATAACGCAAGATAGAGTGAACGGATTTTGATGAAATTTGAAATACAATATGAGGACACCCTTAGCTACAATCTGGCATTGAAATTTTTGTAATCGCCCATATAATGAAAAATGTCAATTTTACCTGCGCGTGTTGACATGGTGCGTGTTGCGTAATTTTGGTAAAACACGTCCCATGCAAACACGCCTCTGTAGGGGTATCAAATCCTGCACCAAACATTGAGATTCCCTGAAACACTAAGGCTGCAGGACCAAAAAGCAGAACTTTTGAATGGATTTTTGTCAAAATCCCGTTTTCAAGGGCACCGGCAATCTTTCCTGGACTTTTGGGACACCCGGTAAGTACCTGCTATCTCGTTCGGAGACTTGTTCAAAGTAAACCTGCTTGGTGTACTATTTATACTCTGTTCTATTTCAGGCATCTGTTGTGGTATTGTGAGATGTAGGTTGGCTGCTTGAGCCCTCCCAAGTTGCGTACGAATGATCCTATGAGTTCTTTCGATAGGAGACACCTGCAATGCATCGAAAAGACAAGTTTTTAGCTCGGTTATGATATGAACGTGACTTTTATTTCACCTTTTGGCCGCCGCACGTTGTCCAATGCTCGCCACCCAGTTCACTAACTGTAGATTTCACTATGTAATTGTCAAATTCTCCACCTCTGAAGGACATACTGTTTGCGATTTATTTAACAACAATGTTGTCATTGCAAACCCACTTCTTGTCTGTTAAGAACACTCCCAAATAGCCTCCCAGTTTCTGCACTGGTTCACGCAGACTGCTTGCAACTTTCTGCGCTGATAGCGAATGCAGACAGCAGAGGAAGACTCGCCCGCTAAGGCTGTCTCGAAACACAACTATTCGGTGGCTCTTTATGAACAATGTGTCACTTGGAGACCACCGTGACGAGGCTCATATTGATAGGGATAGGTTTTGAGGCCTTTTCGCGACTTGCCGCTTTCTGCAAATTTGGCGTACGGTACAAATGTACGTACATAGTCAGAGATGGACTTCAGCGAAGCCGTCTTTAACTCTGTTTCTGATTTGGCAACTCTTGCAAATCGATCTGCGCCTGAAAACAGGCTAGGCCCGTGAAGAGTTAATTTTGAGACTGTGACAATGGAGCCATGTTAAGACAAACACAGATGACTAGCCGTTACATGACGTCACTTTGCACCAACACAATGCAGACTGTAATGAGCGACACCGTTGTGTGTAATTAACCCTACCATGATATTAGCTTGCCTATGCTGCTTGCATTCCGAATGTGCATACGCATCGTTGTATACGGTATGAGAACCATGCACAACCATGTAAAGAAATTATGAAATTTAAGCCGTTTGATATTGTTGAAATTTGGGGATATTCCGAACGCCCCCCCACCTCCCAGCCCCCCCCACCCCCTTCCCTCATCAACAGTTTGGGTCGAAAAGCATCCCTCCTACACACACAAGACGCACGCCAGATGCAGCACGGCGTGCAGCGCGTTATAGAGGGTAAGGGGATAGCGGTGAGATAATCTGCCAGTCAAGGCGCGCAGATATCCAAGGGTTAACTCTTTCCTGAGAACCTGAGCATCGCAAAGAAACAATATTCGGGAATTAAACCACTTCCGTTCCAATTCAAGAAACAAAATCATTGATACTGTAGCAAGAACTCGATGGTCAAACCACTCGTGAAGTAGTTGATAGCGTTGTACTATCAGGTAAACAATGCATCTCCTCCTTAACCCCTGGGGTCAGTTCTTTGTGTCAGTTCTGCCCTCCTACAAACGGATGCGCTACACAGTAGAAATCCAATCCAGGCACGTAGCGAATTCTCCCGTTTGCGCTGCAGCTAACTAGAGAGCAGTTTTCGCTTGTGGAGGAATATGGATACCCTGGTCAACCTGATCTTGTTGCTATACGAAGCTGAAATTCAAAGATTGGAGATACAGCAGGACTCGTCACCCGGCATGCGAGCAACTTGCGCAATCAGCCTGATGCAAGAGCTGACGCACGCTCGAGAGCGGTTGGTTGTCCATTTTTTGCGCGATGTTGCAACACAAGGCATTGGCGTTTTTGAATGGGTTACGTTTCAGTTGGGGCGCTCACGCCAAGCTCTCGTAGGATGTCGCCCGCCTGAGGCGGCGACTGCAACGTTAGATCCACCTTCAGCGGCAGCGTCAGTAGCAACAACTGCAAGAGGACAAATGTCAGCCAATGGAAAGCTAAGCATCTACGACACGTGCAACGTGATCAATGGCCGAACCTTAAAAGCCCTATTAACAGCTGCAGCTATAGTACACTAGCACAGTATGTCTCAAATTCGACCGGTCGCCTAAGTCATGGCCAGCTGTGCGCGTAACCTAGTGCAAAGTACAACGTGACGTCAGCGCCAGACATGCCCATTCCCCAAAAGGAGGGGCCATAAAGGGTG
>JASAMZ010009523.1:0-20454 GCA_030248115.1 Linhomoeus sp. GSCO2_2 | reverse complement strand
ATAGGACCCATTCTTCTGTGGAAGTGACCAATTTTCTGTGATAGTGCCCATTCTTCTGTGAATGTGACCATTTCTCTGTGATAGTATCCATTTTTTCGCCCGGCCTCAGCCGGGCGACACCCTAGGAGAGCTCGGCGTGCGTGCGTGCGTCTGTCCGTCCGTCCGTCCGTCCGTCCGTCCGTCCGTCTGTTACGCTCTCGGATCTCGGCGTTGGAAAGTCGTAGCGAGGAGATCTTGGGCTCTACGGATAGCTCTCGACTCACTGATCATTCAGCTAAGAGGTTTCGAAATTCAAAAGTTTGAATTGCGCGCGCTACAGTAACCCGAAGGTCAAAGCGCAAAACGGCTCTAGCTCGCTCGTGTTACGTCGTAGAACGGCAATCGATACGTCAGGTGAAAGCTCTCGACGTGTTCTTTCATGCGTCTGCAAAAGTTTTTTCAATTACGCAAACACGCACCGCGGAAAACGCCATTTGCGGCATTCTGACGCTAAAATCGCTCTAACGCGCTCAACTTGCATCGTAGAGAGACGATCTCGAGTTTTTTGGATAGCTCTCGACTCGCTGATCATTTGTTCCCCATTGGTCGAAACTCAAAAGTTTGAATTTCGCGAGTTACAGTAACTCGAAAGTGCAAAAGGACAAAACGGCTCTAACTCGCTCGTCTTACGTCGTAGAGTGGCAATCGACACGCCAGGTGAAAGCTCTCGACGTGTTCTTTCATGCGGCTACGAAAGCTTGCTCAATTACGCAAACACGCACCGCGGAAAGCGCCATTCTCGGAATTTTGGCGCTAAAATCGCTCTAACTCGCTCAACTTGCGTCGTAGAAAGACGATCTCGAGCTTATTGAATAGCTCTCGACTCATTGATCATTCGTTCTCCCATCGGTCGAAACTCAAAAGTTTGAATTTCGCGAGTTACAGTAACTCGAAAGTGCAAAAGCACAAAACGGCTCAAACTCGCTCGTCTTGCGTCGTTGAGCCGCAATTGACACATCAGGTGAAAGCTCTCGGCGTGCTCTTTCATGCGGCAGCAATAAATTTTTCAGTAACGCAAGCACGCACCGCAGAAAACGCCATTCTCGAGATTTTAACACTGAGGTTGCTCTTTGCAACATGCAGAAGTGCGACACGGTTTGATTGCTCGTAGTGTGCTCTTTTGTGCTCTGTCAATTGTTTGCCAAAACCTTTACAACTTTATGTCACTTTTTTAAAAGCGTTGCTTGAAAGAGGGTGTTCTTGCTCTAAAAGCCAAATCGCGGGCGAAATCAATATTGCTACGCAATACCCTCTTGCGAAGCGGGGGCTCATGAAGCGGAGCATGCGGGCGTTGAACTCTCGCACTCTCTGCAGAAAGAACGTAACTCTTTGCAATGTCAGTCAGAATACAAACTCAAGTTTTTAATACCGGAGCTTGTTCTGTGAGGAGTGCCCGTTTATCTGTGGCCAATCATTTTCCCCCAGATAGTGCATGTGCGAACAGAGACATTGCCATGTGTTATGTTATGTACCGTACACTGAGCTATGCCTCTGGGCCATTTGTTCTCACCCTGGGCCGCTCTGGGAGGGCGCATAGCCTTCCATGTGGCAACTGAGACCACACCGGACATCGTCAGCAAAACCAGAAGAAGCAGGACTGCAGAGTACGGTATCCAACTGGCCGACGCGCTTGCAGCAAAACGGCCTGCCGTCTCGTTCTTCCCAGTCGGGCGCCCCAATGAGAGGAACATGTTCTTCCGATAAATGAAGCCGTGAAAGTGGTCGTCGAATACGATCAGCGATGCGGTCACGACGCAGCCCGGCTTGCTCTTCAGAAGTCTGCTTCGAATCGTGCAATTGACTTGGTTTTGGCTGAAAAAGTGAACGACTGCAATAATTCAGTACGCCGTAGAGCACATACCCAACAAGTAGGTGCAAGTAACCTGACGGTTCTCCACGAGGCTATGCATCGATGGCCGCAGACGGCAATGTTCGGCAAAACGGCCGTCGGCTGGATGAGGAACTCGCCATGGATAGTGACAGCCAGCCGCTCCCTCTCTGCGTCCAGCAGAGCAGCTGCATTGCTCTGCACTAAGGGTGCAACTTGTGAACTTTCCTACTAAACGCACAACTGTCGACTCACAGAAACCGATGAGACGACGGGAGGACACCTCTTCTGGAAGAAGAAGGCGCCTTCGTGCGAGCAGTTGTCTCTGTCGCTAATAACTCTGTCGAAGTTGAGGGGGTCCTTTAGGAGCAGGCACAAGCCACAGTCCTCGCCAGCAGTGCCATTGCAGATGTTGACCAGGCATGACTGATTGACGAGGTGTAGACGCTGGAGGAGGATGCTTTTGGAGCAACTGACATGTGATGAGAGAACGCGGCTCCATACGTATAATTGCGTTGAGGCTACATAGTACCGGGTGTCCCAAAACAAGCTGTTTTAAAGAATTTGAGTTGTTTTATTAATACAGAGTGGTTTGTGAGTGTTTTAAAGTGGAAGAGTAAAAGAGTGGATACTTTTGTAAAGTATTTCGAAGCCTTTCCGATATGACGCGCGCCCGCCCGGAGTCCACTATTCATGCGCTATTTCTGACACGCTCCTTTCTGAGAGGTTCTTGCAGGGCAACATTGGGATCGCCCGGGATTAATTTTTTGAGCAAGACACACGCATTTCTGAGCGGTTGTTGCAGGGCAACATTGGGATCGCCCGGGATTAATTACTTTTGCAGACAAAGTTGTTCGTAAGACAAGGGTTTAAAAAACAAAAGTATTTCTTTAGGAATGACCGTTCAACAACTGCCTCAACGTAAGCTTTCAAACGGTCAAACGAATGCTGCTCTACAACGTAAGACGAGCGAGTTAGGGCCCATTTGCTGTTTGAACCTTTGGGTTACTGTAGCTCGCGATATTCAAACTTTTGAGTTTCGACCAATAGAAGAACAACTGATCAGTGAGTCAAGAGCTATCCAGCAACTCAAGATCGTCTCTCTACTCTACGACGCACGCTGAGCGAGTTAGAGCGATTTCTATGCTAAAAACGCGAGAATGTCGCTTTTCGTGGTGCGTGTTTGCGTAATTAAGACCAGGCAAGTCGTCCGGGGGACGCAGTATACTCCACAAATTTGGACTCCTACGCACGGTGACTCCTCTGCTGTTGTGGCCTCCTGGCACCCCCCATCGCAAAAGCAATGCTGAATTGAATTCGTGATCTACATCCCAAAATACCTGATTCGACATACAACACCCCTAACATCCTATAGATTCGCAGAAACGAAATTCTGCAGTGGGGGTACGGTAGCATGCGATTTCGTCATAGGTACGTTCAAACATCATCTAAACGCTAAACGAATGCCAAATTCGTAATCAGCGCCCCCGAAAACCCCGAAATCGAGTATAATATTGCGAAAGTCGATCCGACACCCAAAATTCAAATGGACGCGGTAGGGTTACTGTAGCACTGAAAATTTTTCAGAAACACTTTTCTAGACCAGATTTTAACGTAGAATCGTTTGCAACCACTTTTGGAACGATTCGGGGACGCATTCGAGCTCTACAGACGCTGAAACGCGAAAAGCGCAATTTTTGACCCCGGAGTCAAAAAAGTTCCACCAAGATAACTTTTTTGTGTTCCAACCGATTTTCTCCGTTTATGGCTCATTCGATAGAGGGCATCTGGGAAGGAGCAACAAAAGCGGTCTCGCCGCTCTAGCTGCTACCTAGCTCGCACAGCAGCCCGTCAAAGTCGACCCGGGGCCAAAATTCGCGAAGTTTTCAAATTTGGCGCCAAAATGGGTCCCGCAGCGATCCAATTCATTTTTTCCACCCTCGGCCCTATCGAGTACTACAACATATCAAAAGATAGTATATACCATTATATGCAACTTTTTCGAGTTCTACCTTGTACTATGCCTTTTTCAGTACTTTGAAAATTTAAATTTTTGAATTTCCCGCCAACGGGGTCCCGCAGCGTGACCCCGTTTGGTGTCCACCCTGCCCACTTACTAGGCCTACCCATCGCAAAAGACCGTTTGCAAATCGGCCGCTGCACGCGCGAACCCCATCCGGTCCAAATTACTGCGTTTCGCGCACAAACGCTATATACTCCACACTTTTTGTGGAGTATAACAAGCTGTGTGTGTAAAAAGTTCAACCTATACTTTGTGTCCGTCAGATTTTGGCGAACGGTATAGTGAACTTTGTACGCATCGTTAGCCGCGTCTGGAGAAAGAATCATGAGAACGTGTACCATAATGCCAAGTGTAGCTATCCCCACGATACGGTTATCTGTACAGCTGATCTAAAGCTCAGTGATATCGCCGCGTTCGCTATATGTTATCGGCATGATACGACGCCGTTTGTCTGGTGTTTCCTACCAGTGTGAAAACGTCACATCCAACAAAAAACTTGCGATAAGATTTGTGCGGTCGTTCTTTATCAGGAATTTCCCTTTGCGTACGCCCTTTCTATTCTACGTTCACATTCATCAATCAACAAAAGCTTTGGCAATTACGAAATTTTGACATTTCTGTCAAATTTGATTATTTCTATCAAATTTAGTATTTTTAAAAAATATCTTTCATGTTACTAATTATCCGTAGTCTCTGCACTTACAATTTCTGAAGAAATTTTGCCGCTAGCCCATCAGATGAAAATGTCGACTTTGACATTTTTTAAAATTTTAATTCTAAATTTCTCAAAATTGCAATTTATTGAAGCTGTAAAACAGTGTCACAAATTCTTATTGTCATATGGCCTTGCCATTTCTGCATTCACATTCCTCACTAATTGACGTTCTATTTTTGTCATTTTAAGGAATTTGGAAAATATTCGCGTATTTCTATCAAATTCCACATTTGCAAACATATTATTTTGTGTTACAAATTATCCGTTGTCTATGCCCTTTCTATTTCTGAAGAAATTTCGCCGCTAGCCCATCAGACGAAAATGTCGGTTTTGACATTTATGAACTTTAATTCTAAATATCTCGAAATTGCGATTTATTAAAACTGCAATAGTATGTCAAATATTCTTGTTGGCATACGGCCTTACCATTTCTGCATTCACATTCGTCAATAAACGACGTTCTATTTTAGTCAATTTATTAAGTTTTGACAAACAATTGTGTATTTCTATTAAATTCCACATTTACCAAAAATTTCTTTTGTGTTACAAATCATTCGCGGTCTATGCTCTTTCCATTTCCAAAGAAATTTCGTCGCTAGCTCGTCGGGTGAAAAAGTCGATTTTTGACATTTTTGAATTTCAATTGTGAATATCTCGAAAATGCGAAATTAGCAACAGAAACGGACATCAGATCCATACTCACCGACCTTGACTCTACTTGACCACATCTGCCACATATCTTACTTCGGTGCCACGGACACACACACAGACACACAGACACACAGACACACAGACACACAGACAGACAGACATTGTCAACCGTATATATACACCTCGCCGCGCTGAGGCGCGGCGAAAAAACTTTTAGCCTGGCGCGAAAGCCAAAATCTTTCCTTCCCAAGAATGCACTCCGAAATCACGTCCTGTGGAATATCATCCCAGACTTGGCAGATTTCATTTTCAAAGCATCCAACAATACAACTGTTGTACTTTAGTATGTTTTATATCCATTTCGCATATTTATTTGCGTCGAAAACAGTTGAAGAAGCGAATCATCAAAAGATGTCATAATGCTTGAACTGCGCGCGCGCCGCGAAGAGATATGAGCCTGACCGGCAAAAGTGCATGCAAGTCAAGCAATCCTGAACCGATTTGGCTCCAATTTGTCATGCTCATCAACAACACATCAGGGCATACGACTGCAAAGTTTCATTAAAATTGATTCACACGAGCGCAAGTTACGGGCTGGAGAAAAAGTGTTCACTTATGTGTGGGCACCCGGTACATATTACTTACTACCTCAAACACTCCGCCTAACGCGGTGTCAGTCCTTGAGCACGCATCAGTGGGCCAACAGATGGACAGGTTGTCCTCCACATGGCACCAGTTGCATTGGCCGTCGGACGAACGACATTCGGCAACCGTTTGATACATGGCGCAATACGAACTTGGCATTGCCACAACCTGAAGAAAACAAGTCTCTTTTAAAAAGCGGAGTGGTTTTGAGCTTTGAATTTTTACTGAGATTGTAGCAAGGCCTTTTCCGGTTTCGTGCAGCGTCTTTGACTCTCCTCGCGACTACACTTTTTGGAGTGGTCTTGCTACGCAACATTGGTATCGCTCGGGTTTAATTCTTTACACTAAGAAAATCATCTTTTCAGACTAAATTTTAAAAAAGACAGTGGAATCTAACGCAAAACGACAGGTTAATTGTGAGCATCATTTGATGTTGGCTTGCAGTGAGCTCTTCAGCGATGTCAAGACCGCCGCTCTGCAACGCACGAGTGCCAAGATATAACAAACCAAAATCTGCAGTTTTCATCGCGTTTTGGTTACTGTAGCCCTCTCATTGACCTTTTGAAACTTTTTGTTGTCGGATTCTTGCTCAGGAGGTCGAGCGCTTCATTTTGATATGCGATTCGACTAGGTTCGATGAAGTTTTGACTTTTCGCGGACATTACTTCGGGATACTGTAGCGCGCAATTTTTAAACTTGTTATTATTTCGACGTCACAGTTCGCGAGAGTAGTCCGAGGGCTACCCGTCGATGTGTCGAACTCAACCCAGCGACGTCAGACAAGCGAGTTATTAAGCCCGAAGCAAGTGTGTCGTTTCCAGTTTTCGACGCGTTTTGGTTACTGTAGCTCTCTGTTTAAACTTTGAAAACTTTTTGTTGTCGGATTCGTGCTCAGGAGCTCGAGCGCTTCACTTTGATATGCGATTTGACTAGCTTCGGTCAACTTTTGTCTCAAAATAGACCTCACTTTGGGATACTGTAGCGCGCGAGTTTGAAAACTTATTTCAGTTTTGAACACTCAGATGGCGAGAGTAGTCCGAGGGCTACCCGTCGATGTGTCGAACTCAACCCAGCGACGTCAGACAAGCGAGTTATTAAGCCCGAAGCAAGCGTGTCGTTTCCAGTTTTCGACGCGTTTTGGTTACTGTAGCTCTCTGTTTAAACTTTTGAAACTTTTCGTTGTCGGATTCGTGCTCAGGAGCTCGAGCGCTTCACTTTGATATGCGATTTGACTAGCTTCGGTCAACTTTTGTCTTAAAATGGACCCCACTTTGGGATACTGTAGCGCGCGAGTTTGAAAACTTATTTTTGGTTTGACTACTCAGGTGGCTAGAGGAGTCCGCGGGCTACTCGCCGATGTCTCAAACTACATCCTACGACGTCGGACGAGCGAGTTATTAAGCCCGAAGCAAGCGTGACGTACGTACGTACGTACGCACGTACGCACGTACGCACGTACGTACGCACGCACGCACGCCGAGCTCTTGATATGGTTCGCTCGGCTGAGGCCGAGCGAAACAAGCCGTCATTGAAGAGCACGCGGTCCACAATCAGAAATAATTCTTCCCAATAATATCAAGCAAACGCCATTTGCAAACTGCATGATTTACGCACCATGAATCGGTTCATCACCGAAACAGCGCCACTGGAAGCTAGCACGTCTGCCAATAGTGGTGTTCCTTTGTGAACGACGATTGAGAAGATACGCTTAGCCTCAGACGCACGAGCTTCGAGCTGCATCTGAAAAGTCGCTGCTGTCCCGAAGACGTGACGTGAGATGACACAGCGGTTATATTCCCGTACATGTGTAGAAGTATGTACTGTACATTGTATGCACCTTGATGACAGAGCCTTGTGCAGTTGCAAGAAAGATTGTGGTCCACTTCTCGCGAATGGGCAAAGGGTCAATTGAGATTCCGGTGGGCGTATGGTCTCTGCTGCTCCAGACGCTCGACTTTGAGGTGGCAATCATAGGCGCCCCCTTGGCCTCACGGATGCCTGTTTGGAAGTTCGGTCGTATTTCGTATTAAAGGCCACCTAAACCACTTCTTCCAACTTTACCGACCGGGCACTGCGAAAGTATCTCTAGCGGTCGTCGCTCCAGTGATAGACAGGATCTCATCAATTCCATACACGCAGAGGGCAGACTGATCAAGCACTCCAGAGGTCTCGTGAAAAGCGACTGCCAGATTCAGTTCGTTCGCCGCCGACCCCACAGCGGCCCGCAGAGTACTTCCACCACTTCTGCAGCTAAGAATCGCCTCGGCGTAATCGTGAAGGTCAGTCTCCGTGTCAATCAGAATAACTTTCGTGACAATGTCAAAGTCCTTTCTCCACAACTTTGCGACGAGGAATGCTTGGCTCCCAATATTGAATCCGTGGATGTACGTGGCTTTAGTATAGACTGAATTCAGAAACAGACTCGCCGACCTCTGGAAAGGCTCGGTGACATTGTCGGTCAAGGAGTAGACACCGACTGACGGCGTCACTGAAGCTCCTGAAGACAACCAAAATGGTGCTGTTGTGGAATGTCAGAGCAGCTGAGCGCCAAGTACAAACACAGTTCGGCACTGCCCACTAAATGTTGCCCGTCTCACCGCTTTCAATCGCTCCCGTTGTCTTCGCAACGCTGACTGGCAGGCAGCATTTGACGCTGTATATTTGCGCGGGACACCTTCCATAGATCGTGGTGAACCCTTCCTTCCACTTGCACAGGTCTCCTCTGCGGCAGGTGCCGCCTATTTGTGCGCAGGCCCATTCCTGTCGAGGGACGCAGCAACGGATATGGCGCGCCTGCGAGGGGCATTTGCCGTCCAGAATTTTGCCGTTGCAGCGCCAGGTCGGCTTACAAATGCCGCTGTGCGTCGTCCAGCAAGGCTCCTCGTTTGGCGTGACCTCTGAAGGAAGTACGATCGTTTTGAGATTGAAGTTTGCAGGGGTGCGTTCGTCTCATGCCAGCATATGCTGCGTACACGGCACTACAGGTAAATTTGACGCTCTGCAGCGTCCGCGTTATAATTGCAGCCATTAATGTTTTGGTTGAAAGGCCGTTCAAGCAGCTCCAAAGCGAAATAAGCAGCAGTGTAATTATTAAGTCAGTCAGTGTGTCATCTCTTATACAAGCTCATAATCGGGTACCTATACATAGTAGTCGTTCAACTGTACATTGGAATACACAACACTGACTGTCCGAGTGCTTGACGCAGCAGAGCACGTGGTGGCCCTGCGAGGGACACTTCCCCTTGAGATATTCCCCATTGGGGCAGGGCAGGTCGCTTCTCTGGCATCGACCGGCGATGTCCGCGCAGTGGGGCTCCTGCTTGGGGACGCAGCAGACGACCTCGCTGGACCAATGGTTGCAGTTCTGCTTGCCCGACTTGGCTACACCCCCGCATTTGCTCTTCGGCCGACAGAGACCACTGAATTGACTGTAGCAAGGCTCGGCCCGAGGAACGATGTCCGCTGAAGAGAGAGAGTGGCTTCATCAATGTGCCTTACTCGGTGCATTGACAAACCTACTGCAAGGATCGAACGGCATTTTGTCCAAGCACTCGTGTTCCACCGCTCAACTCTTCACTTCACCCTATCAAGCGCGGCGTCGTTCGGTGGAAGCAAAAGTGCCTACCGATTTCCTCGTTGTCGGCTACCGTCTCGGGGACGCAGCAAACAACCCGGCAATCCTGGTTGAGGCACAGGTCCTTCACGTAGACGCCTCCTCTGCAGGAGAGGTCCTTTCTCTGACATGTACCACCGAAGAATTCCGAACAGTGCTTCTCGTTCACTGGGACGCAGCACTCCACCCCGTCCGGCTGATTGGGACACTTTCCTCTGACTACCCTTCCGAAGCAGTTCATTTCCCACTTGCACTGGCCCAGGAAGGAGGACCAACAGGGCTCTTGCCTTCGGTTGACGCCTGAATCGTTGCAGGAGAACACAGTATGAATTACACAACTGAAGGAATCCACTGAATGGACCGGTGTTGTTGAGAGAAGGCGGCGGAGCTCCAGAGGACGCGATCAGCAGTGTTGTCGAGTCTGAAAGCACACTGGAGTTGGAACTGGAAGTGCAGCCATACATGTAGGTTTCAGCCTTAGTGAACTAGTTTATAAATTGTTTTCACTGCATACAACTCGGCGAGACCACCCACTGTCTGTTTCGGCTGCAGTAACGACCACAACACTGAGAAGGGGATTCTCGGGCGTGATGCCGATCGAAGAAACTGCCAAGATATGTTCGATTCGCGAGAGATTCCTGAGTCGACAGCCACCAGTGCCGCGGCATTCAAGCAGTCTCCCTTCTCCAACAGACAGCAGGATCTGACAGGCGTCCCCGTTGTTGAATCCATCCCTGAACTCTGGCGTGGAGATGAAACTCGACAGTCGCTCTAGACTTCTCGAGAGCTCGTGAATCAGACGTCGGCCGCAAAGTACGACTCTCGTGGAGTTGCCGTCGCGAAGCTCTGCCTGTGAACGATTCCCAAGCGTAACAGCGCAACGTTTAGTTGTGCCTACAAGAAGCTTTTGTGGCCAAATTTTAAGAACCTTGTATTGTATTGTCTGACTGTGTAAAGGGATGTTCTTTCTCGAGACGGAGACACACGTGAGGAATTGCCGCACTGTAGCGCTTCAATTCATGGTTTCGTCTCAACGCCAAAATTAGAGCGGGTGGCAACCGAACGTGACGGACGCATTGAATTGATCGACGCAAGCACGCGCGCCGAGCTCTCGTATACGGTGTCTCGTCTAAATCGCGAATGCTTCATTACCATCTTTTGAATCTCCCGTCCTTTCCTCCCGTGGGCTACCGTGAACTCGCACAGCGCCCTGTCGCGATCCTGGGGACGGCTGCTGCCGCTCTGCACGAGATTGTCGATGTTGGCGATTGCGAAGACGACGGCGACTATGTGTCCCAACATATTACTGCGCGGATACCGAAACTGCATAGCTCATTCATGCAGAAATGTATTCATAAGGTGCCGATCTTTCCCACACGCATCTCGCTTTATTCCGACGGCGCGGCGCGTGAGGTGGCCTACACTGTACGGACATGGTCCGTTTTCTTTGACCCCCCCCCCCCCCCCCCCCTCGTGCGAATCATTGCGCCCCTTGCATAACAATTGGGTGGCATGAATAGGTAAGTCGGCGTCTTTGTTCGCGAAAACGCTAGCTCGCTCTCGCAGGATTGGCAGATTAGGTACATTGCAGCGCTCCAGGGTTTGTATTGTTCCAGGGATTGTATTGTACTTTTTTGGCCTGGCCTCAGCCGGGCGAACCCCTACGAGAGCTTATCGTGCGTGCGTTCGTTCGTGCGTTTGCCCGTTCGTTCTTCGTAACGCTCTCACATCTCGGCGTTGGAAATTTGTAGGAAGGAAGACGATCTTGGACTTTATGGATAAGTCTCGACTTACTTGTAATGTGCCTTGAGAAATCGGCATTCAAAAGTTTGAATTGCGCGCGCTACAGCAACCTGAAGGTCAAAGCGTAAAGCAGCTCTAACTCGCTCGTGCTACGTCGTAGAGCGGCGTGCGATATGTCAACCAAAAGGCTTCGACGTGCTCTTTCGTTTGGCATTAAAACTTTTCGTAATTACGCAAACACGCAACACGAAAAGCGACATTCTCGCGTTTTTAACACAGGAATCGCTCTAACTCGCTCAGCGTGCGTCGTAGAGAGACGATCTTGAGTTTTTTGGATAGCTCTCGACTCACTGATCATTTGAAGGGTCAAAACGCAAAACTTCGCTAACTCGCTTATCTTCCGTCGTAGACAGACGATCTTGAGCTCGTTGGATAGGTTTATTCACACTGATCATTCCGTTAAGAGGTCGAGATTCAAAATTTTGAATTGCGCGCCCTACAGTAACACGAAGGTCAAAACGAAAAACGGCTCTAGCTCGCTCGTCTTACATACGTCGTAAAGCGGCGTGCGATAGGTCAACCTAAAAGGTCTCGACGTGCTCTTTCACTTGGCATTAAAAATCTTCTTACTTACGCAAACACGCAACACGAAAAGCGACATTCTCGCGTTTTTAACACAGAAATCGCTCTAACTCGCTAAGCGTGCGTCGTAGAGAGACGATCTTGAGTTTTTTCGCCGCCCCCCAGGGCGGCGAGTATATATACGGACGCTAATGTCTGTTCGTGTTTCTGTGTGTCTGTGTGTCTGTGTGTGTGTGTGTGTCACAAAACTAGACACGACGGTTAGTGCCACCCAATGGAGTCGAATGCGCTGAGTAACGCGCCGTTGTCCGTTTCTGTTGCTAATTTCGCTATTTCGAGATATTTACAATCAAAATATGAAAATGTCAAAAATGACACTTTTATTTACAAGTCGTATCGGCAAAGTTTTTGCTGAAATGGAAAGGGCATAAGACGCGATGAATTTGTGACATAGTTTCGGATTTTGGAATTCACGAAATTAGGGATATTTTCAAGGTTTTTGTCAAAATTCCCAAATTTCGACAAATTCAAACAGTTTAAATTTTAAAACTTCTTTGCATCGATGTATCGAGCATAGTCTGCCAAGTATTTAGCAAATAGTTTCAGCGAATATAATTAACGAAATATAGGATATTTTTAAGGATTTTGTTAAAATCCTCAAATTTCGACAATTTCAAACGGCTTAAATTTCAAAATTTCTTTTCACGGATGTGTCGAGGATAGTCTGCCAAGTATTTATCAAACAGTTTCAGATTTTATAATTAATGAAATTAGGGATATTTTCAAGGGTATTGTCAAAATTTCCAAATTTCGACAATTTCAAACGGCTTAAATTTTAACTTTTCTTTGCGCGGATGTATCGAGCATAGTCTGCCAAGTATTTAGCAAATAGTTTCAAATTTTATAATCAACGAAATTAGGGATATTTTCAAGGGTATTGTCAAAATTTCCAAATTTTGACAATTTCAAACGGCTTAAATAAAAAATTTTCTTTGCATGGTTGTGTCGGGCATAGTCTACCAAGTATTTAGCAAATAGTTTTTGATTTTATAATTAACGAATTTAGGGATATTTTCAAGGTTTTTGTCATAATTGCCAAATATACACAATTTCAAAAGGGTTAAATTTTAAAATTTCTTCACATGGTTGTGTCGGGCATTGTTTGCCAAGTATTTAGCAAATAGTTTCAGATTTTGTAATTAACGAAATTAGAGATATTTTCAAGGGTTTTGTTAAAATTCCCAAATTTCAACAATTTCAAACAGCTTAAATTTGAAAACTTTTTTGAACGGATGTATCGAGCATAGTCTGCCAAGTATTTTGCAAATAGTTTCTGATTTTATAATTAACGAAGTTTGGGATTCTTTCAAGGGTTTTGTTAAAATCCCCAAATTTCGACAATTTCAAACAGGTTGAATTTCAAAAGTTCTTTGCACGGATGTATCGAGCATAGTCTGCCAAGTATTTAGCAAATAGTTTTAAATTTTATAATTAACGAAGCTAGGGATATTTTTAAGGGTATTGTTAAAACCCTAAATTTCGACAATTTTAGGCCCTAAGCCCAAAAGAATAGGGCGTCGTCCCATGCCCTTTACAATAGGGCGTCGTCCCATTTATACCCTTTTCAATAGCGCGTCGTCTCATTTAGACGCTTTTATTGCACTGTGTGCCTGCGGCGAATTTCTCTGATCCATTTATGGATCAGTCACCACAATTATAGGCGCAAAGTGTGCCTGCGGCGAATCTTCTGATCCATATGTGGATCAGGTACCACGAACAAATCCAAGACCAATTGCGGCGATACCACACCAGAGATTGTCGACTAAATGTCTAGTGGCACTTCACTATCCAGTGCACATTATCGCCCACACGCTCTCAAGTTTACACTAGTGATGGCAATTCTGAAACCGGGTAAGTACTTACCCGGTTTTACCCGGTTTCTGAAAACCGGGTATACCTACTTCGTACTTACCCGGTTTATATTTGCGTACCCAGTTTTACTTTTACCCGGTTTTCCACCGCGTTTACTTACCTGGTTTCAGGCCGAAAACCGGGTACCTGGTTTACTTACCCACTACCAAAACTTGGGTAAGAAACCAGGTAAACAGTTGTAATTTTGCTACTTGTGTCAAATTTTCTACCCAATTGTGTGTTCAAAGTAAATTTGCAACACATTTTGTTGAATAAACTGCAAAATTAGGTCAACTTTGCGCTCCTAAAGTGTCAACAGTCAGACTTAGGAAGATTGACAGTATATGAAGTTTTAGCAGTGAAGACTCCAATTCTTGACGACAATCTGCACCACCAACAATAAGCTCAATGTTTCAATAATGAAAATACCGTCGTCGTCTTCGTACATGCGTCATGAAGTGCTTCTGGAAGTTCACTTATGCGTAAGTTGCTTTTGTTGCTTATGCGCGTGGCATCGGCACTACCTCGTCTCCTTTGGTTGACGTAAGTAGAACGCAATAGTTCTTTTACCTTGTTTTCGGTTACTTCACGAATTGCATATTTGGGTCATAAATTTACGTAGTGAATGCAAACTGAATGAATGACTTCTGGAAGAACATAACTGTTAACAAAACGCGATAATTTTGGCTTTCTGGCTTGCAGCAATTGAGATTTGTCCTTGAGTTTACTTACCCGGTTTACCCGGTTTTGTGTCCAAGTACTTACCCGGTTTTCGAAAAACTGGGTATACTTACTTGTACTTACCCGGTTTTCAAATTTCAGATTTTACTTACTTTTACTTACCCGGTTTTAAAATTCTCAAAGTTGCCATCACTAGTTTACACTGATGCCAACGTGGTGCCACAGTTTTTAGACAAAGCTTGTTTGGATAGCTCTCGACTCACTGATTATTGCGTTAGGAGACGTCGAGATTCAAAAGTTTGAATTTCGCAAGCTACAGTAACCCAAACGTCAAAACAGCAAAACAGCCATAACTCGCTCGTTTTATGTTGTAAAGAGGCGTGCGATAACTCGCTTAACAGCTCGCGACGTGCTCTTTCATGGCACCACAATTCTTTTACTCAATTGGTGAAACACGTACTGAGAAATGAACATTTTCGTAGGAAATTTGCAGAGGGACGATCTTTGGTTCACTCGATAGGTCTCGACTCACTGATAATAGCGCTAAGAGGAGTCAAACACAAAAATTTGAATTTCGCGAGTTGCAGTAACCCGAAGGTCCAAAACGCAAAGCGGCTCTAACTTGCCCGTCCTACGTCGTAGAACGACAATCGACACGTCATTTGAAAGGTCTCAACGTGCTCTTTCATGCGACTGCATAAATTTTCCAATTAGTAAAATATGCACCATGGAAATGGACATTCGCTACGTTTTGAGCACTACAACGACTCTAACTCGCTTGTCTTAGAGTAAATGTACAGTAAATTAGAGCGGCGTTCGTTCGAGCGTTTGAAACCATACGTTGTGGCAGTTGTTGAACACTCATTCCTAAAAAGAAACGCTGTTTTTTAACCCTTGTCTTACGAACACTTGTCTGCTAAAAAAATTAATCCCGGGCGATCCCAATGTTGCCTTGCAACAACAGCTCAGAAATGCGTCCGTCTTGCTAAAAAATTAATTACGGGCGATCTCAATGTTGCCCTGCAAGAACCCCTCAGAAAGGAGCGTGTCAAAAGTAGCGCATGAATAGTGGACTCTGGGCGGACGCGCGTCATATCGGAAAGGCTTCGAAATACTTTACAAAAGTATCCACTCTTTTACTCTTCCACTTTAAAACACTCACAAACCACTCTGTATTAACCACTTATTCCAAATCGACATCGTTTGTTTTTCTGCAGAAATACAATCCTCTAAGAAATAGATCCCGATGGCGGATGGCGCGCGCCGCGGCAGCCATGACGAAATGTTTATGCTGTACTGTCTAATATTACGATGCGAAATATATTGAGCTTATTTGGCTCTGGCAATGAGGCTCCTGGTAAGGATTTGAGTGTGGGACATCCTACTTTTTGTAAAGGGACTTCTTTGAGACTCGCGGCCTTACACTCCAAGCTGAAGTAGAAGCAGTATTATGTGATTTTGCTCTTCTGCAAGGGACTTCCACTGTCAGAACATGCCCTAGATTCAAGCACTGAGTATACTGTAACTATACGAATTATTGCGCGTCATACAACAGAGGCTTTTGTAGAGGATCGGGATCTGGGTGATTTTCGGGATCTGCAGAAAAACAAACGATGTCGATTTGGAATAAGTGGTTAAAATAAAACAACTCAACTTTTTTAAAACAGCTTGTTCTGTAATTATGTAAGCCTACTCGTCCGCCCGTCATGAACGTCTTCTTGCCGTCGATGGCCTATATTTACGGCCGGTACATATCTCTAATTGCGCCCAGAGTCGTTTGCGAGGTGGGCTAAGGTATAGTGGTACTCGCTCTGCGCCGATTGCGCGGCGTACAGCAACAATCTCAATCTGCCAACGCAAGTGCATAATCTTCCGAGCGACTCTGTCTGCCAGATTGCGTCTAGCTACAGCTTGCGAAGTGCCCCATTCATCCTGCAAAAGCGAGCTAGCGTCTTGGCGAACAAAGACTCCGACTTACTTACATTCACGCGATCCAATTGATATGCTCGCACGAGGGGGTGGTCAAGTGGACCTTATGCGCCGCGCCGTCAGAATAAAGCCGATGCGTGGGGGAAATCGGTGTAGATATATGTATTCGTTTCTGTATGGATGAGCTGTGCAGTTCTGGTATGTATCAGCGCAGTAATATGCTCGGAAACATACTCTTTGTCGTCTCAACAATCGTCAGCTTTGACAGTCTCGTGCAGAGCGGCAGCAACCATCCGCAGGATCACGACAGGGCGCTGCGCGAGTTCACGGTAGCCCATGGCAGGAAAGGACAGGAGATTCAGAAGATGGTGATTGCGCTTTTGCGATTCACACCTACAGTAAATATGCTACAATAAGCAGAGTTAGAGAGCATGGCGCAGAAGTTGAGTATGGGGCTGGCTTACTGTGTATACATGTGCGAAATCCGTAAGCCGGACAACAGAGCCCTACCTACAAGTATGTACGAGAGCTAGACGTGCGCACGTCCGCCCGCCAGTCCTTCCTTCGCTCCTGAGGTCAAGTCTGGGCGCTAAGTGTAAACTCGTGAGTGGCAACACTATTTGTGAAAACTCCTAATGTGTCTCTGGAGTAAGAACAGCAGAACACGTCACATTCGGAGTCCATCAACCAGCTGTAACCGGCGCTTCTGCAAAATTACTGTCCATTTTGGCCGTCAAACACATCTGGCAATCCCTGACACACAGGCGATGGTTCGCGACGGCAACTCCACGAGAGTGGTCATCTGCGGCCGGCGTCTGATTCACGAGCTGTCGGGGAACATGGAGCGACGTTCGAGCTTCGTTTCGACAACGGGGTTCAGGGACGGATTCAACCACGGGGATTCCTGTCAGATTCTGCTGTCTGTTGGAGAAGGGAGACTGCTTGAATGCCGAGGCGCAGGCGGATGCCGGCTCAGGAATCTCTCGCGAATTGAGCAGATCCTGGCAGCTTCCTCGATTGGTATCACGCCTGAGAACCCCCTTCTCAGTGTCGTTGCCGTGATCGCAGCTGAGATAGACAGTGGGTGGTCTCGCCGGGTTCTGAGAAATCGAAACGACATGCTTAGCTCGCTGAGGCACAAACTTTTCACCTTCAGACGCGACAACTCTACTGATTGCGTCCTCGGGAGGTCCTCCCCTTTCCCTCAACTACACAGGTCCATTCAGTGGCTTTCTTCAGTTGTGCAACACATTCAGTGCTAGGGGTGACCATTGAAACTACTTTAGTTTCAGTTTCAATTTCAGTGTCAGTTGTATCAGTTTCAGTTTCAGTAAAAATTTCTTTTGAGTTTTCGTTTCAATCTTTGAAACTGAGTTTCAGTATTACCCCGCTCATAGATGGGCACACTCCCAAAAGTAGGGTTGACGGTGGCCGGCTACATTGCGTGGTGGTCATATTGGCAAGATTACCCTACCTAATTTTGACCAAATTTTGGTTGGCCAAAATAAAAATATGAATTTTTTGGCGCAAAATTTTTAAATTCTTCTCCATCTCGTGTGGGATTTGTACAAAAATAGTTGTCAACATTGACGAATTTGCGCCGCAGGCAAATTTTTTGCCATTCTGAAGTTCGGCGGCACAAAAATGGCCTTTCTGAGCACAGACTCTTGAGCTCAAGGTGGCTACAGGGGGTCATTTTCTGGTTTGCAATGCGTAGTGGTCAAAACGTGGCTTGCGTAGTGCGTAGTCCCCTCTGATTCTAGGGTTGACCGGTCAACCCTAGTCAACCCTGTGCCCATCTATGACGCTGCTTGTAAATGTATATGCATGCACGCTTTTGGCTTCACACGTTGCACAGTTGTGAACTGTAAGGTGTATTTCGAGTTACCGCAAAACCTCCAATAAGCGACCCCCCTCCAATAAGCGACCCCACTCCAGTAGGCGACCCCCTAGAGGGGGTTTGAAATAATAAGCGACCCGCTCCAATAATCGACTCCATTTTCTGTCAAAACCTGTCCGACATTCCTTGATAAGCCGCTGTTCCACCCAGTATAGCACACCAATCTTCAATAATGCGTGTAAAATTATGCTCGTTGCTCCTATTGTCAGGTTTTGTTAGCCAAGACACCCAATCTTACATGCTTCTATGCAAGAAATTGCGAAGTTGCATGCTGAGGCGACAACTCAGACTTGCATTGAGCAATAAGCGACCCCCCCTCCAATAAGCGACACCCCTCTATTAAGCGACCCCCCCCCCCCAGAGGGGTGGTTGAAATAATAAGCGACCAAGTCGCTTATTGGAGGTTTTACGGTACACGTCAATGTCATCATGAACAAGCAATGCGCCAAAATTGATCGCACTGGAGCCAACGATGCAGGTTAAATATTGGAATTTACGCTAAAACTAAAGTCTGTTCAAGAAAGGCAGAGACTGAAAGTTATTTGAGTCTGCAGACTTAGTGCTTCGGGAAACCCAAATGATTTATGCATCGTTGGATACCCCTGTCGAAGTGTGTTGGCGCGGTGCGTGTTTTGCCATAATCACGCAACACGCACTGGTTTGGGGCGCACATGAAAAATTCGAGGTTTTGTACAGTGTGGGCGATTTTGATAATTTTTACACCAGTTATACCCCAAGGTGTCCTGATATTACATTTCAAATTTCAGCAAAATCGGTTAACCACAGCGTTAGTTATGGCCTGCCGCGTACACCCTACTTTGGCCCAAAATGGCCAATCGCCGTAATCGGCCAACAAGCTGTTTTAAAAAAGTTGAGTTGTTTTATTAATACAGAGTGGTTTGTGAGTATTTTAAAGTGGAAGAGTAAAAGAGTGGATACTTTTGTAAAGTATTTCGAAGCCTTTCCGATATGACGCGCGCCCGCCCGGAGTCCACTATTCATGCGCTACTTCTGACACGCTCCTTTCTGAGAGGTTCTTGCAGGGCAACATTGGGATCGCCCGGGATTATTTTTTGAGCAAGACACACGCATTTCTGAGCGGTTGTTGCAGGGCAACATTGGGATCGCCCGGGATTAATTTTTTGAGCAAGACACACGCATTTCTGAGCGGTTGTTGCAAGGCAACATTGGGATCGCCCGGGATTAATTTTTTTAGCAGACAAAGTTGTTCGTAAGACAAGGGTTAAAAAACAAAAGTATTTCTTTAGGAATGACCGTTCAACAACTGCCTCAACGTAAGCTTTAAAAGGGTCGAACGAATGCCGCTCTACAAGGTAAGACGAGCGAGTTAGGGCCCATTTGCTGTTTGAACCTTTGGGTTACTGTAGTTCGCGATATTCAAACGTTTGAGTTTCGACCAATAGAAGAACAAATGATCAGTAAGTCGAGAGCTATCCAGCAACTCAAGATCATCTCTCTACGACGCACGCTGAGCGAGTTAGAGCGATTCCTATGCTAAAAACGCAAGGATGTCGCTTTTCGTGGTGCGTGTTTGCGTAATTAACAAAATTTTTAATGCCGAACGAAGGAGCACGTCGAGACCTTTTAGTTGACCTATCGCACGCCGCTCTACGACGTAAGACGAGCGTGTTAGAGCCGTTTTGCGGTTTGGACTTTCGGGTTACTGTAGTGCGCGCAATTCAAACTTTTGA
Organism: Linhomoeus sp. GSCO2_2; assembly: GCA_030248115.1. NCBI lineage: Eukaryota > Metazoa > Nematoda > Chromadorea > Monhysterida > Linhomoeidae > Linhomoeus > Linhomoeus sp. GSCO2_2. The sequence goes on along the minus strand of JASAMZ010009523.1, from coordinate 482 downwards.
ATTTCGACTTCTCTTAACGGAATTATCAGTGTGCCGAAACCTATTCAACAAACTTAAGATCGTCTCTCTATAACGGAAGACGAGCGAGTTAGATAAGTTTTGTGTTTTAAACCTTTAGGTTACTGTAGCTCCCGAAATTCAAACTTTTGAGTTTCGACCAATAGAAGAACAAATGATCAGTGAGTCGAGAGGTATCCAACCAACCCAAGATCGTCTTCGTACGACGCACGCTGAGCGAGTTAGAGCGATTTCTGCGTTAAAAACGCGAGAATGTCGCTTTTCGTGTTGCGTGTTTGCGTAATTAAGAAAATTTGTAATGCCAAGCGAAAGAGCACGTCGAGACCTTTTAGTTGAGGTATCGCACGCCGCTCTACGACGTAAGACGAGCGAGTTAGAGCCGTTTTCCTTTTTGACCTTCGGGTTACTGTAGCGCGCGCAATTCAAAGTTTTGAATTTCGAAGTCTCTTAGCGACATTACCAGT
>JASAMZ010009519.1:0-49385 GCA_030248115.1 Linhomoeus sp. GSCO2_2 | reverse complement strand
TTTCCAAATCTTCCCTCTCAGGGTTAGCCTTCATGCGGCGGCAGAGGAGAGCGCGGAGGTACTGCAAGAAGAAGGGTTTCACCACCGGTCACGGGAGGAAAACAACTTGAACGCATGCGATACAGTTTGCAAGTCCAAGTCGTCAAGGGTGGGAAGAATGCCCAACCCACCCATGCGCGGGCAACCCGTAATATAGTGATTGGAAGCGCTGCTTGACAAGTGGCAGATTTTCTTGACGAACGTGCATACCGTACTGTCAAACGAGGCCAATTCACTTCTCGCCGGCGAGTCGTTCCTGGCAATGTAAGAGAAGCGGGGGAGAATGAAGATTCTGATGGCGTCGAGCTTTTGCCAGGGCGCGAGAAGGGAGTCGCTAATTTTCTCCAAGTCATTCATTGATTTCAACAGTTTCTCAGTGGGAGTGTGATTGACGTCTAGGCCGAACTGGGCACCCAGGTAAGAGTAGCCATCATAGCGACTGAAGCTCGGGATGGGCTCACTGTTAATAGAGAAGGTGTGAGGAACCGCCTTATCCTTCCTAATCGCGAGGGAGGCACACTTTGCCGGTTTGAATCGAAGGCCAAGAATCTCAGCTACCTCTCCCACAAAAGTGAGCGCTTCCTGTAGCTTTTCTTCGCTGGGTGCGAGAAGGGCCAAATCGTCTGCGTAAGCCAAGAGTTCGATTTTCACTGTGCCACTCTGATATCCACTGTCGGGGAAGCGGCTACGGTAGGCGCGAATGAGATATTCCAGGGCCACATTGAAGAGGGTGGGGGAGAGGGGGTCGCCCTGTTTGACGCCTGCCCCTATTGGCACCGGGTTGGTCCGCCCCGCGGTCGACTTGAACACGGTGGTCGCGTCGACGTAGAGGTCGGCCACTATATCCCTCAGGCCCTCTGGGAGTCCCAATTTTGACAGCATGAAGAGAATCAGGTTGTGGGGCACTGAGCCGAACGCATTTGCCAAGTCGAGCCAAGCGATGGAGAGGGGCTTGCCCAGCGAGCGCGCTTCGCAGAGAGCAGACGACAAGAGGAAGACGTTTTCAACGCACCCTTCTCTGTTGCGCACAAATCCCCGCTGTTCGTCACTGAGTAAACCTTCCGTTCCGCCTAGCCGGCGAGAGATGACCGCCGTATAGACCTTATAGATGGTTGGCATTATAGCTATCGGTCGGTAATTGGAAGGGTCCGCCCTGTCTCCCTTCTTGTACAGGAGAACCGTATCCGATTGCTTCCACGATTTGGGTATTTTACGCTCGCTAAAGCAGACGTTATACAGGAGAAGGAGGCATGTGAAAGTGGGGTCTACTCTTTTCAAGTCCCTGTACTGCAGTTTGTCGGGTCCCGGCGCCGTATTAGACAAGCTGGCAAAAATTCGTTTAATCTCGTCGGTTGTAAAAGGGTCCATTAAGCTGGCTGGGAAGGCAGCAGCCGTGATTGGGGGGCAGTTCCGTTCCAGGTCGGCTTCGTCGAGTGGCTTTTCAGCGAGCAGCTCCAAGAAGAACTTCTCTAGGACAACTGGGCTGAGAGAGCACTTATCCTCCGCCTGGTCTAGAATGTGCGCCATTGCGGCACGCCTGTTCTTATTGTACCACCGCTGCAAACTGCTGGCTTCCCTGGGATCAAATTGGGTCTGATTGCCCTTCTGAGTTCGCACGTTCTTTATCCTGCCGGCTCGTCGTCGGAGCAGCTTCGACTGCGTCTGCGTGGCACTCTCAAAGGAAGTCTGCTGTATGAAGGCTGTCCCTTTTGAGGCCAGTTCGGCAGCGTCAGCGAGACGATTCTTAGCCAACAGAGTAAACAGTTTCACCGTGTTGTCGCAGAGGTTTTCAAATTCCGCCCACTGCCTACCCCTCGATTCCCACTCCGAGATTTTTTGCATTAGCCAGCTACATATTGGGAACTGCACTTCGTGAGAGCATGAGGCGCTTTCAGAACAAGCCTGCGATGCAGTGTCGTCCTCTTGGTCCCCTACAGTGTCCTCGCCTGCCTCCTCTACCCTATCCTGCGACACGACTGACGGGGAGGGAGAGGGGGCATGAGTAATGGACCGCCTGTTGCGCCCTGACTGCCCCTTAGTCTTTTGTTGTTTTCGCGGCGGCTTGATGGTGATGGATGCCACGGACGCAAACTTGGAACCCTGCAGTTGTGGTGGAAAGTCCAGAAGGGAGGTCGGGCCCTTTGTGGTCGATGCTTGAGGATCGGTAACCTCCGCCTCGGTCGTGGGAGCGACCAATTCTATTGTTCTTTCGGGGTTTGATGGAGTGGCAGGCGTCGCCTGGCCGCGCGACCCCCCTGAGGCGATGAAAGAGGGCGAGGAGGAAAATAGTGATGATAGGCCTGGGAGGGCAGCGCTGCCTGGGCTGTCGTTGGCCCTCTTTTGGGCGGCCTCTTGTGAGAGGGGCGCCCGTGGAGAGGGGAGAGACAGCGGGGAGGCGCCCTCCTGGGACCGTTCGAGTATGGGGGAAAGAGTAGCGGCCTGTGAGGAGGAAGGGATGGGCGGCCCCGTCACAGACTGCTTGAGACGTTGATAGGCGCGTCGGCGCCAAACGAGTGGCGCGTCGGAACTGAGTGGGGTGGGTGGGAAGGTACCCGTGACTAGGCACTCAGCCACCATACAGACAAAGACTCCGCAGTTGACGCTATCCACCTGGAGGGGCAAATCGCCTCTGACGTCGGCTATTCGTCTGACTGGGAGAGAGAGCTGGTCAGGGAAGAAGAGTTCTGAGACAAAATGATCGAGTATGGGCTTGATTTCGAGAGGACAACTGCCCGCCAGGGGGTCGTACCACCACAATGCATCACGTTTCTCGTCCACAACAGCCAGCCCCCAGTGGCGCCCCCGCAGGTTCACTGGAATAATGGCCCACTTGAAGTTGGGAGCCATGTCCGGAACCGTAGGGAGTCGTAAGGTGCCGGTGTTGAGTGGGTACATAGAGAATTCTTGGGGATTACTGTAGTTCCAAACGATCGGATTGACCAACATCAAATCTCCATCTTTGATATAGCTAGCCAGACTGACGCGCAAGTAGTGAAACACTACAGAGTCGGTTATCCAAGCCGGCGGCCCAGACGTCTCCAAAAGAGGATGCAACACATGTTCACACGTCGACAAAGAAAGCTCCTCAGTTGCAAGATTGGGCGTTAATACTTGTAGCGTTCCGGCTAGAGTGTCAGCACTATGGAGTCTAGGAACTGGCGCAGCTGACGAGGACATCTGGGATCGGTCCGACCGAAAACTAGACAACAGCTGAGAGAAGGACTTAGCGCTCGATCTACTATTTCGAGCCTTCTCCCTGAGCTTCAACGATTCTGCCTGGATGGATGGCTTGTCAGCCTTCACATGCCTCTGTTTGTGGCTTCTGAGCTGAAATGCGGTGTCAAAGGAGGCAGCGCAGCCCGGCTCGTCACAGAGGAGACGGCCTTTGTGCGGTTGACGAACATAGGGGTGTTTCCGCTCGACGTGCTCCCTAATTTCCTTGAGCTGCTCCCTACCGGAAGACGCGCTGCTTTGGAAGACGCAAAAGCGACAGAGGTAGACACGACGGACTTTCTTGGAGTGGAATTTGCCTAGATGGCACTCCAGACCATAGACAGTGCTCTTGCTATCTTCGGCTTTGAACTTAGAGGGGCAAGCATCTATTGGACATTCCAACTGGTCGGGAATCGGCACCCTAATCCGGAGAGCAACGTCACCATGTCTCTTTGAGACGGTCAACTCGGGTTTTTCTGTAGGGGGAGTACTGTGAGAACCAGTTCCAGAATTTTGGGCTGGCGGGGCGCCTCCTCTAAGGGGCCTACACAGCTTTGGGGCGAGGTTAGGGCCAGCAGTATACCAGGGCGATAGGCAGTGGTACCCTGAGCGTACGACTGAAACTTTAGCTCACCTCCACCACCGTTGGGTTTCGTGGAAGTCGGCAGGCCAGACTGCTGCGACGCCAGAGCCAGGGGCGCCTGGGGACGGATGGGCCTCCACTGTCCACTCGGCGGTCGGTAGGGGAAACGCAGAACTTTTGAATTTTGCTCCAAAAACCGTTTTTTCCAATTTTCACCGAAAAATCGGCGGCTTCGAAAGAAGTGACCTACTACAACGTTGTAGAGCTCGCCGAGCTCTATCGAATGGTGTTTATCCCACCTCGATACGAGCACGCTGTCAAAAGTTGTGCCTACCCGAAGTTTTGCCCAAAAGCCCAGGACCCAACTTTGTACCGTATTTCCCGGTCCGGGGCACACCTGGTCGGATTTCGGAAGGCGGATTCGGGTTCATCTATCTGAGGTCTCTTAGTTGACAAAAAAACGTGCAATTTGCTGAAAGTAAAGAACACTTACAACTGTCGCCGCGAACCCTACTTTTGGGTCGAAAAACCCGGTTTTTGCTACCCGGCCCGGGCAGAACCAGACCCAACCCGATGGCCTCCCTACCATCGGATAGCCCAATGTCTTTTGCATATTTGGTCCAGAGCTCGTCCCGCTCCGTTCTACCAGAACACTATTCTAGGCTCCCAAACTCCGTCGGAGGTCAAAAAATCGGGTTTTTGGCAACTTGCCAAAAATCGGGTCCCGGACGGAAGTCGAGACCTTCGATGCACACTGCGCAACCCAGAGACCTATCGAATAAAAAAAAATTCGCCCCGATCGGCCATCTCTAGCCCGACTTATGAGCGTTTGAATTTACGCAGAATCCGCACCATCACTATAGCACTCCTCCCTTTTGGAGGGGAGGAGTGCCAAAAAGTTGAACAATACCCAAGATGGGTTAGTAGAAAGTACTATAATTATGAATACAAAATTGGCTCAGTCGTGAGTGCGGATACATTGAGAGTGGGTCAGTGGTACACTGTCTGCTTCATCGATCTCTACAGCAAGAGGGTTTGTCTATTTCCCATGAGAAGTCTGTCTGGCCAGAAAGTGGCTGACAGAATCAGACAAGTCCATGCTCGGCTTGGCTCAATTGACACTCTCTATACTGGTAACATTTTTATGTCATTGCTGATGATAGTTCATTTTTTCATGCATAGCTGCTGGTTTAGACCGTGGCTCAGAGTGGGCCAATGCTCACGTGTCCAGATTGTCAGCAGAGCTGAGTTTTCAGCATGTAGATTATGAGACGAGTTAATCGGCAATTTCATTGTACTAGTACTTATGTGTCAGAGTGGGGATTCTTTATTTCAGTCATTTTCGTTACAGTAACCCAAAGGTCCATAGATGCAAAATGACCCTAACTCGCTCGTCTTGTGTCATCACAGTGGGACAATTGTCACGGGCGCTAAGTTCAAGCTCGTATAGCTACCTACTCGGCAAATGTACATAGTCAGTTTTTGGTATTAGGTACAACCTTTTGTGGACTCCAGGGTCGGCCTCACGTGAATGAAGTGATGAATAGGCACCCAGGACGCCTCTTCAACGGTGTGGTTGGCCCACTTGACCAAGTAGAATGGTATTCCCTGAATTTTGTGCTTGGTTGGATTGCCTACTCGATTCTGTCATTGAATTTTTACTGAGATTGTAGCAAGGCCCTTTCCGGTTTCGTGCAGCGTCTTTGACTCTCCTCGCGACTGCACTTTTTGGAGTGGTCTTGCTACGCAACATTGGTATCGCTCGGGTTTAATTCTTTACACCAAGAAAATCATCTTTTCAGACTAAATTTTAGAAAAGACACTGGAATCTAACGCAAAACTACAGGTTAATTGTGAGCATGATTTGATGTTGGCTTGCTGTGAGCTCTTCAGCGATGTCAAGACCGCCGCTCTGCAACACACGAGTGCCAAGATATAACAAACCAAAATCTGCAGTTTTAATCGCGTTTTGGTTACTGTAGCCCTCTCATTGACCTCTTGAAACTTTTTGTTCTCGGATTCTTGCTCAGGAGGTCGAGCGCTTCATTTTGATATACGATTCGACTAGGTTCGATGAAGTTTTGACTTTTCGCGGACATTACTTCGGGATACTGTAGCGCGCAATTTTTAAAACTTGTTATTATTTCGACGTCACAGTTCGCGAGAGTAGTCCGAGGGCTACCCGTCGATGTGTCGAACTCAACCCGGCGACGTCAGACAAGCGAGTTATTAAGCCCGAAGCAAGCGTGTCGTTTCCAGTGTTCGACGCGTTTTGGTTACTGTAGCTCTCTGTTTAAACTTTTAAAACTTTTTGTTGTCGGATTCGCGCTCAGGAGCTCGAGCGCTTCACTTTGATATGCGATTTCACTAGCTTCGGTCAACTTTTGTCTTAAAATGGACCTCACTTTGGGATGCTGTAGCGCGCGAGTTTGAAAACTTATTTCAGTTTTGAACACTCAGATGGCGAGAGTAGTCCGAGGGCTACCCGTCGATGTGTCGAACTCAACCCAGCGACGCCAGACAAGCGAGTTATTAAGCCCGAAGCAAGCGTGTCGTTTCCAGTTTTCGACGCGTTTTGGTTACTGTAGCTCTCTGTTTAAACTTTTGAAACTTTTTGTTGTCGGATTCGGGCTCAGGAGCTCGAGCGCTTCACTTTGATATGCGATTTGACTAGCTTCGGTCAACTTTTGTCTTAAAATGGACCCCACTTTGGGATACTGTAGCGCGCGAGTTTGAAAACTTATTTTTGGTTTGACTACTCAGGTGGCTAGAGGAGTCCGCGGGCTACTCGCCGATGTCTCAAACTCCTTCCTACGACGTCAGACGAGCGAGTTATTAAGCCCGAAGCGAGCGTGACGTACGTACGTACGTACGTACGCACGCACGTACGCACGTACGCACGCCGAGCTCTTGATAGGGTTCGCTCGGCTGAGGCCGAGCGAAAAAATACAAAAGAGAGGGACCTGCTGAGGTTTAGGGGAGAGAACTTTTTACACTCCTCTCTCAAAGGAAATTTGTTTGGGTTCCCAGCCAGATTCGAACCCACAGGTCTGGTTGACTGCAGGTCTGTGCCCTCTTTTAACTGAGCGCTCTAACCGACACGGCCATTTGCTCAGGTGTGTTATGCTCTTAAACAACTTGTCTTATAGACATGTGTGTGTGTGTTGATGTACTATTTGCTTACTGCTACTTGGCAAGACCCTCTCTCAACACACACGGTAAATCATGTCCACTGTCTGCTTTGTGATAGTCTAACCTTGTTGTTGTTGTGTTGCTGATGTTGATGTATTTATTGACTTCAGAGTTTTTCAGCCGATTCCTACAAAGAGAAGCATAGGCAGCCAGGGGGTCCAGCGAGCGGAGCCAGCTCAAAGGGCGTGTCTTCAAGGAAGAGAGATGTTTGGCACCACTAGCGACGATGAAGAAATGGAGGCTCAACATGTGCCATGTGATCTGCCTGAGGTTCCGCTTGAGTAGACTCTATGGCCTAGCAGTAGCAGCAGCAGTACAGTGTATTCTTGGGCCAGCGAGTGTCTCTTAGGCCTATATGTGCTAGTGCATGGACACATGACATCCTCATACTTGCTTTCACACGACAACACGCTCGGCATTGAGACTGGCTTATTCTGTAACCTTCATTCGCCACAAGCTATTTGCCATCTGATGGTTGAATGCATCATCCAATGGCCTCTAGTTCCCTGTCATTAGGTGATCAAAGGTTGTCAGAAGTGGTGACAGACATGGTAGCATCCTCCATCGCTTTCATTACTTGGCATCCTTTTCATCTTCGAGTCACAATAATATTGCTATCCAACCCTCTACTTCGCGCAAACCACCAACCAGTTTTTTGTCTGTTTATGTTACAGTATGTAATAATGGACATTGCTAGCAGAATGAGTTGTCGACTCATGCTCCCGTGACAACGGTACCCATATGTGTGTACTCTGCATGCACACCACGCACACTATGCATGCACACACGTGTGCACATACACTATGCACGCACATGTACACACGGGCGCACACACGCACTCACTAGCCTTGTTGTTGTTGTTGTTGTTGAAGTTTTTATAGTTGACATCTCACGCACAGCGAACTCGCCGTAAACCTGCCGCAGAGCGGGAGGGTGAGTGGCAACTGTAAGGAAACTCACAACGTTACTAGGAGAACAACTTGAGACTTTCGTTGCCCTCTCCTTTCGGTAACATTTCCTCTTGGGCGACATAGCCAAGGAAAATTGCCATAGTGCGCCGAAACGCGAGCAAATCCCTTTTGCAGCGGTGCCCGGAACCGAACCCCCGCCCCCTCGCAAGCGAAGGATTAGGAGTCAGACGCGCTAACCCGCTGGGCTATGACGCCCTATAAGCCTTATCAGTTGGCCTGCGCCCGTGGTGAGGTGACTATACACAGAGAAGCAGCAGAGACTAGCCAGGCACCACAAGAGATTAGGAAAGACTAGCCAGGATTTCCGATCACTATGCCATGACTAGTGGCTTCTTGTTATCTAAAGAGCAAGACTCTGCAAAGATGGGCCAGAAGGACTGAGGTTATACTACACACATAGATCAGACATCTAGCGGAGTCGGAAACCCCTGCTCACGAATGAATGGGCGAACTGGCACCCTTCCAAGCGGTCTAACATACAACAGTTTAGTGAATTTATTTGATTCAGTCAATCACCCTGGACTGCAATGAATCTGATTAGATATAGAATGAACCAAAAGCGAAAATCAGTTGCAACTGCCGTTAAGAAAATGCGGTGGCAGATGCCTAAAAAATTGCTCATGGCAGCGTTTTCTCTCTGATCAAATGTCGCATTGGCCGCACTCGCTTGGCACTGGCATGTGTTCACCACAGTTCGCTGGATAGAGGATTGGCGCAGGCTGCTACGGCGAATTTTGCGAGTGGATTACACACCAGAACCTCACATCTCTGAAATAACACACTTCTGAAATTTTCTTTGGCTAATAGCAACCTCAGCGCAGAACCACCTCGGAGGAAGGTGTCTCTCTTTTGTTCAGTTTTCGTCTATGTCATTTCTACATAGTGTGACAAATTTGTATGAATCTGTGCACACAATGCAATGGTTTTGGATATTTGCTGAAATTTAAGGATGTTGTATGAGAGATTGGATGATATGTCTGATGGGGCATAGATAACTAATTTGGCATTACTTATGCTTTTGAAGAGTCAGGAAGCCACAACAGCAGAAGAGCTGCTGGGCAAAGGAGTTCATATGTACTTGTGGAGAGTGCTGCATCCACTGGATGACTTTTCTGGCATGACTAGCAGTGCTTTCGAGGAATGGGCACTCTGTTGAGCTTATACTACATTAATTCCATGCAAGGTAGGTATCTAAAAGGCCCCAATTTCCTCTTTTGCCTAGATAGGCAAGTCATTAATACGCGCAAGGACCATGAGCATCTGTGTGGTCACACAGGCCTTGTCAGTTAGCATGAGGGGGCCAGTAACCAGAGGGACAGGACAAAAGCAGTGGCAGCAAAGACTAGGTATGCGCTGTGCAAGACTAGGAGACAATATGCTGGGATTTCCAAGCAGTGCACCATGCATACTTACCACTTTATTGAGAGAGGGTCAAACCACTTCATCCAGCTTGACACATATTTCCTCTAGCGTGAGATCAAGACCATTGCCGGCATTCAGGAGAGCCCTCATGCCTTTGGCCTTCTTCTTCAATTCCTGGCCTGGTCTCGCCAGCTCCCATGCCTGCCCAATCAGCTTCAGCTGCGGGTAAACTCTGACAGCCTCCTGGCGAGAGAAGGGCACCCCCTTCTGGTCTATTTTACCAGCCTGGTGGTCCTCGACCAAAAGCAGCTAAAACTATGCACAAAATTTTATTAAACCGCACAGCTCTCCAACTGTCCAGGACTGTTGTACCCATACCAACTCTACCTTGCAGCCACACAAAGTCATTCCCTGGGCCCCCTTGTAGTAGCTGAACCTCAAGAACAACTCGGTGCCCTTGTCCTCAACTTGCTTGGGTATTGGCAAGACGATCGTTTTCTTTTTCGACAGCGGAAGCTGCTTCACACCCCAGCCTGGCAGCTGCCAATCCAACTCGTTTGTAACGAGTGACTCGAGTTCGCTGGGCGTCTTCGGCAGCCACTTCTCCTCTTGATGCAGAATGGCGAGAACCACACTGCTGACTGTGGTCATTTCACCATGGCTGAGCACGAGGCCCCACTCGCTGCCCTTTTGCAACTGTATTGTGTCCTCTGTGATGTGGGCCTGGTAGCCCATTGGCAGGTGCAGCGATTCGTACTCCATTACCCCCTGCTCTGGCATCAGGAAAGGTACTGTGCTATGGATGGTAATCAAGTTTTTGAAGAGGTATAGCTAGAGAAGAAGAATGCTTTAGGCAAAGTGGCGCAATGTGTACTCTTACCCACTTGCATTGTATGTGCTACACAAACATGTGCATGTGAGTGTGTGCATGTGCGGCCACCTTATCAGTTAGCATGCACCAGTGGCTATACACAAGAAGAGTAGCAGCAGAGACTAGCCTCGCTCCGAGCAAGATTATGAAAGACTACCACATGATCATGGGCTGATGAATCATGACTAGCTGCTCATTGCCATTTAAAGTGCAGACTAGATGGAGTGCGAGCTAGATATAGAATAGATAACTAGAAAAGAAGGCCCTAGTAGTCTCTGAGGAAGGAAAAGCCAAGTGTAAAAAGAACTGCACAACAACAACAATGAGGCCCTCTTGCCCGGAATGTGGAGAATTTTTTGCCAACAAAAGTAACCTAAATCGTCATATCAAGTCTATGCACCCAGAAACTGATGATGATGATGATGACGATGACGGGGATTCCACCGACGATTCCGGCAATGAGAATAGGCCTGAAACTGAAGATGGCTTGGAAGACGAAGATGATGATGATATGGAGGATGAGGAGGGTGGTGAAGTGGATATCATAGCAACGATTCTGAGTGAGGCAATCAGCCATTTGGACAGAGTCTCCAGTCCAGAGGATATGCTGACAGAAGAAAACTGCCCAAAGGTGCAGGCTGCCTATAAGGATGAGGTTGGCCATATTATGTTGTACTACAATTCCCTTGAAAGTTTTGTCAACTGTTTTTTGCATTACTACAGGTTGAAAGGATAATATCTGAAGCCGAAAATCTGAAGAGCACTGAATTCTATAACTCATTTCAACGAACACTAGACAAGAAGCTGAAATCAATTGAAGATGAAGATGAGGCAAAGGAAGCTGCCTTCGCTGAGAGAAAGTATCAGCTCTTTGCCTTCATCAAGAAGAACCGGGAGGCCATTCGAGATCTCCTTACTAGGGCCGACAATGACTTGTGAATGAGGGCTGAATTATTGTGTGTTGATTGCTACGTCTGTTGTGATTTCTTTCTCACCTGTGTGCTACCACTAAAACAAAACATCTGAACGCAAATAGTGTCCTCAATGCAGGCAGACTATGAATAGGTGGCATGAGCAATAGAGCTGCGCATTCCAATCCATACTTGTTGTCCACTCAGAATGACAGAGCAGCAATTCAGTCGGGGGGAACAAACACTGGCATTCAGTCTTGGAATGAAGACACACGTTTATGGACAACCCTAGCAGTGGAGACAGATTACCAACATCATCACAAATGCGAATCACTCTCTCCTCGAATGCGTCGTGCCAAATGGATGTCCTTGGGCATGATTGTTACCCTCTTGGCATGGATGGCACAGTGGTTGACATCCTCAAACAGCTCAACAAGGTATGCCTCACTGGCTTCTTGTAGGGCGAGTATTGCAGATGACTGGAAGCGCACATCGCTTCTCACTCTTGTGGCAATTTCCTTGACCAACCTCTGGAATGGCAGCTTATGTATCAGCAGCTCAGCTGACTTCTGATAGTGGCGTATTTCACGTAGAGCAACAGTTCCAGGTCTGTAGCGATGAGATTTGTACACTCTTCCTCCTCCTCCTTTTTCTTCTCCATTTGCAGAAGAATGTGCAATCAATTGTGACAATTTTTTCACAGAGTGCTGCACACTGGCAGGCTTTCGCGCAATCTGCAGCTGCTGCTTCTTGGTTCTTGCCATTGATTCTCATGAAGAAACCATTGGTTGGATGGTGTTGTGTGAGTGCAAGACTGCCGCTGGTTTACTGGATGGTCTGCTCAGCTAGTGTATTATACAGTGGAAAGATAAGAAGGAAGCGAAGCCAAGCAAGGAGCTTAAACATTCAAGTTTGACTACATGCAATGTGCACATGCACTGGATGGTACAACGATTTTGGCCAAAGCTTATCATTTGTTCCCACATGGGTGTGGTCACTTTCCATACAAGAGAGACACTACTAGCAGGACAAGAGGTAAAGGGAAGATTCTGGATGGTAATGATGGAACATCAGTATGACTATGTGGAGAGTGGAGATGAAGACCCTGAGCCAGTCCATCATACTGGACAAGAAGAGTCTCTTCATGGCCTTGATCATAGTGAAGAAAGCGCTGGAACTGGAAGAGGTATGAGTACTCAAGTGGAGAGGAGTGCAGGATTCTTTACAGCTCTTCTTCTCAGCTTATGGAAAGAGGCAGCTTTCGGTAGAGTTGTTTGCGTGGTTGCTCTGCTGGCAGGCATGGTTCTAGTCTATGCATTCATCAAAAGTGGAGAATTGGGTGCTGCCTGGAAGAGGATTGACACACTGTTGTTCAAAAATGGTTCATTTGGAGATGACTCCCAGAAGAGGAATGTGGTTAACTTCTACATAAACAAGCTCCGGTATTAAAAAGTTGAGTTTGTATTCTGACTGACATTGCATAGAGTTGCGTCCTTTCTGCAGAGAGTGCGAGAGCACACCGCCCGTATTGTTCTGCTTCACGAGCTCCCCCTTCGCAAGAGGGTATTGCTTAGCAATATTGATATCGCCCGGGATTTGGTTTTTAGAGCAAGAAAATCCCTCATTTGAGCAACGCTTTTAAAAAAATGACAAAAACTTGTCAAAGTTTTGACAAACATAAGACAGAGCACAAAAGAACGCACTATGAGCAATCAAGCCGTGTCGTACTTCTGTCCATGGAGCAAAACGAAGTTTATTTTTTGGCGTGTGTAGTACTAGTACGTAGCGAGCCTTGGAATGACGTGCCGAGTGTCGCTCTAATCGCAATATATCAGAAAGTTCCAGAGTAAAACTCAAAACTATTGTTTCTGTGGTGCGTGTTTTAGTCAATTACAAAATGTCTGCTGACACATGAAAGAGCACGCCGAGAGCTCAAAATTGACGTGTCGATTGCCGCTCTATGACGTAACACGAGCAAGTTAGAACCGTTTTGTGCTTTTGCACCTTCGGGTTACTGTAGCTCACGAAATTCAAATTTTCAAGTTTCGCAAATAATCCGTGAGTCGTGAGCTATCCACTGAGCTCGAGATCGTCTCTCTACGACGCAAATCAAGCGAGTTAGAGCGATTTTAGTGTTCGAATCTCGAGAATGGCGTTTCCCGTGGTGCGTGTTTGCGTAATGTTAAAAATTGTTGCTGCCGCATGAAAGAACACGTCATGAGCTTTCACCTGACGTGTCGATCGCCGCTCTACGACGTAAGACGAGCGAGTTAGAGGCGTTTTGCGTTTTCGGACATTTGGGTTACTGTAACTCGCGAAATTCAAACTTTGAGTTTCGACCAATTGGAGAACAAATGATCAATGAGCCCAGAGCTATCCGAGGTGCTCAAGATCACCTCTCTACGACGCAAGACAGACGAGTTAGAGCCGTTTTGCGTTTTAAACCTTCGGGTTACCGTAACTCGCGAAATTCAAATTTTTGAGTTTCGACCAACGGGAGAACAAATGATCAGCGAGTCGAGAGCTATCCACTGACCTCGAGATTGCCTCTCTACGACGCAAGTTGAACGAGTTAGAACGATTTTGGCGTCAAAATGTCGATAATGGCGTTTTCGGCGGTGCGTGTTTGCGTAATTGAAACAACTTTTGCAGTCACATGAAAGAACGCGTCGAGACCTTTCGCCTGACGTGTCGATTGCCGCTCTACGACGTAACACGAGCGGGCTAGAGCGGTTTTGCGTTTTGACCTTCGGGGTACTGTAGCGCGCGCAATTCAAACTTTTGAATTTCGAAATCTCTTAGCTGAATGATCAGTGAGTCGAGACCTATCCGTAGAGCCCAAGATCTCCGCTCTACGACTTTCCAACGCCGAGATCTGAGAGCGTTACGTACGGACGGACGGACGGACGGACGGACGGACGGACGGACGTACGGACGTACGCACGCACGCCGAGCTCTCGTAGGGTGTCGCCCGGCTGAGGCCGGGCGAAAAAAAGCTAACTTTTACCCAAAAAGCTTCTTCTCTCATCAGCTGCAGCCATGGCTGGATGACCAAGGAAAAGCAACGAAGAACTTTGATGATTCTTGCTCTCTGCACCTAACTAGTGGCAGGATTGCCAGCCTGTGTTCTACAGTTCGCAGTCCCTACTGGGCTCAATGTGTTGTAAGCTATGTGAATGTCACCACTGTTGAAGGAGATGACTGCATTCGATTTGTACCTCTTGTGATTAGGCATACATCTTATGTAAGGTCACGGTGTCTGGATAAGTGCTCTAGACCATAAATGGTGTGGTTAAAGGTACAAGTGAAGTGCAAAGTTGAGGTTAAAGATGCCAACAGCGTGCAAAATCAGATGATGGCACATCTGCAACCTCACGATTGCCACTCTCTCTTGTACCTGCTCGTTGAAAAGGAAGAGCTGACATCCTTCTTTGGTCTGGGTGGACCAGTCTTAGGCATAGTGACCCTAGTAGGCGGATTGCCACATGAAAGCACCGATAATACAAAGTTCATACCTAAGATTTCTCGCACGTGCCTGCTTTGATTTGGATGTTGTTTTTGATCGATGGTTCTCGATGGGTCACAGGTGTGGCTGGACTGACCTCCATTTCCACCTTGTGGAAAAATTGTGATAAACTTCATTGGATTGCATTGGAATGGAAAAAACCAGTCCCACTTATATCTCTTGAGAAAAGTCGAATTTGGTAGTTTTTGGATATGTTATGGTTCTCGACAATACCTATCTGGAAGAAGAAACGTCACCTTTCAAGGTGGTCCTGCGCTGAAGTTGTTATGGGCAAAAGAAAATTTCGGAAGTGTGAAATTTCAAAGTTGTGAAATTCTGGTATAATCCACTCACAAAATTCACCTACAAATGCATATCTGTTAAAGTAACTCACCGAATTGCCCAACTCACCGTGAGTTGCGGTGAGTTGCGGTGAGTTGGTGCAAAATGGACTAGTTTTGACCATTTTTACTAGTCCGTCAAAAAAACGGACTAGTCTAAATGTATTTTGGACTAGTCCGTTTTTTCTAATTTTTGGTGACCGTTTTTGGAGCACTCCAAATTGCCACCTAAAATGGCAAAATTACCTGTCCATGTGAAATTGACGAACTAGTCCATCAATTTTTGGCGAACTAGTCCGTCAACGCCTACATGGTACTCACGTTTCTCTATTTGGTGATATCTGTGTGGAGGGTATTGTGTGTAACACCTGGACACATACTCTGTTTTGAGTGAACTAGTCCGTCAAATCAAGCGAACTAGTCCGTCAAATTCGTTGTTGTGTCCATTGAAGTTTGCGACGGACCCCAAAAATGGCATTTCGACTGGTGAAAAACAGGTAGCGGATTAGTCCATATGACACAGTCGCGCAGACAGACTAAACCAAATGGCAAGCCGATTACTGAACGGATTAGTCAAAACGAGATTTTTGGTAAAAAAAATTTCAAGAGTAGTCCAAAAAGCACCCAACTCACCGCAACTCACCGCAACTCACGGTGAGTTGGCCCGCCCATATATGGGCGGTGAGTTACTTTAACAGATATATGCAGTATAACCTCAGTCCTTCTGGCCCATCTTTGCAGAGTCTTGCTCTTTAGATAACAAGAAGCCACTAGTCATGGCATAGTGATCGGAAATCCTGGCTAGTCTTTCCTAATCTCTTGTGGTGCCTGGCTAGTCTCTGCTGCTTCTCTGTGTATAGTCACCTCACCACGGGCGCAGGCCAACTGATAAGGCTAGTGAGTGCGTGTGTGCGCCCGTGTGTACATGTGCGTGCATAGTGTATGTGCACACGTGTGTGCATGCATAGTGTGCGTGGTGTGCATGCAGAGTACACACATATGGGTACCGTTGTCACGGGAGCATGAGTCGACAACTCATTCTGCTAGCAATGTCCATTATTACATACTGTAACATAAACAGACAAAAAACTGGTTGGTGGTTTGCGCGAAGTAGAGGGTTGGATAGCAATATTATTGTGACTCGAAGATGAAAAGGATGCCAAGTAATGAAAGCGATGGAGGATGCTACCATGTCTGTCACCACTTCTGACAACCTTTGATCACCTAATGACAGGGAACTAGAGGCCATTGGATGATGCATTCAACCATCAGATGGCAAATAGCTTGTGGCGAATGAAGGTTACAGAATAAGCCAGTCTCAATGCCGAGCGTGTTGTCGTGTGAAAGCAAGTATGAGGATGTCATGTGTCCATGCACTAGCACATATAGGCCTAAGAGACACTCGCTGGCCCAAGAATACACTGTACTGCTGCTGCTACTGCTAGGCCATAGAGTCTACTCAAGCGGAACCTCAGGCAGATCACATGGCACATGTTGAGCCTCCATTTCTTCATCGTCGCTAGTGGTGCCAAACATCTCTCTTCCTTGAAGACACGCCCTTTGAGCTGGCTCCGCTCGCTGGACCCCCTGGCTGCCTATGCTTCTCTTTGTAGGAATCGGCTGAAAAACTCTGAAGTCAATAAATACATCAACATCAGCAACACAACAACAACAAGGTTAGACTATCACAAAGCAGACAGTGGACATGATTTACCGTGTGTGTTGAGAGAGGGTCTTGCCAAGTAGCAGTAAGCAAATAGTACATCAACACACACACACATGTCTATAAGACAAGTTGTTTAAGAGCATAACACACCTGAGCAAATGGCCGTGTCGGTTAGAGCGCTCAGTTAAAAGAGGGCACAGACCTGCAGTCAACCAGACCTGTGGGTTCGAATCTGGCTGGGAACCCAAACAAATTTCCTTTGAGAGAGGAGTGTAAAAAGTTCTCTCCCCTAAACCTCAGCAGGTCCCTCTCTTTTGTATTTTTTCGCTCGGCCTCAGCCGAGCGAACCCTATCAAGAGCTCGGCGTGCGTACGTGCGTACGTGCGTGCGTACGTACGTACGTACGTACGTCACGCTCGCTTCGGGCTTAATAACTCGCTCGTCTGACGTCGTAGGAAGGAGTTTGAGACATCGGCGAGTAGCCCGCGGACTCCTCTAGCCACCTGAGTAGTCAAACCAAAAATAAGTTTTCAAACTCGCGCGCTACAGTATCCCAAAGTGGGGTCCATTTTAAGACAAAAGTTGACCGAAGCTAGTCAAATCGCATATCAAAGTGAAGCGCTCGAGCTCCTGAGCCCGAATCCGACAACAAAAAGTTTCAAAAGTTTAAACAGAGAGCTACAGTAACCAAAACGCGTCGAAAACTGGAAACGACACGCTTGCTTCGGGCTTAATAACTCGCTTGTCTGGCGTCGCTGGGTTGAGTTCGACACATCGACGGGTAGCCCTCGGACTACTCTCGCCATCTGAGTGTTCAAAACTGAAATAAGTTTTCAAACTCGCGCGCTACAGCATCCCAAAGTGAGGTCCATTTTAAGACAAAAGTTGACCGAAGCTAGTGAAATCGCATATCAAAGTGAAGCGCTCGAGCTCCTGAGCGCGAATCCGACAACAAAAAGTTTTAAAAGTTTAAACAGAGAGCTACAGTAACCAAAACGCGTCGAACACTGGAAACGACACGCTTGCTTCGGGCTTAATAACTCGCTTGTCTGACGTCGCCGGGTTGAGTTCGACACATCGACGGGTAGCCCTCGGACTACTCTCGCGAACTGTGACGTCGAAATAATAACAAGTTTTAAAAATTGCGCGCTACAGTATCCCGAAGTAATGTCCGCGAAAAGTCAAAACTTCATCGAACCTAGTCGAATCGTATATCAAAATGAAGCGCTCGACCTCCTGAGCAAGAATCCGAGAACAAAAAGTTTCAAGAGGTCAATGAGAGGGCTACAGTAACCAAAACGCGATTAAAACTGCAGATTTTGGTTTGTTATATCTTGGCACTCGTGTGTTGCAGAGCGGCGGTCTTGACATCGCTGAAGAGCTCACAGCAAGCCAACATCAAATCATGCTCACAATTAACCTGTAGTTTTGCGTTAGATTCCAGTGTCTTTTCTAAAATTTAGTCTGAAAAGATGATTTTCTTGGTGTAAAGAATTAAACCCGAGCGATACCAATGTTGCGTAGCAAGACCACTCCAAAAAGTGCAGTCGCGAGGAGAGTCAAAGACGCTGCACGAAACCGGAAAGGGCCTTGCTACAATCTCAGTAAAAATTCAAAGCTCAAAACCACTCCGCTTTTTAAAAGAGACTTGTTCTAACTTGTCCATGACCCTTTTGTAGATTGTTACCAGATCTCCTTGGATTAAAAAAGAGAAGATTTCTCTTAGCAACAAGCTGTTTTAAAAAAGTTGAGTTGTTTTATTTTTACAGAGTGGTTTGCGAGTGTTTTAAGGTGGAAGAGTAAAAGAGTGGATACGTTTGTAAAGTATTTCGAAGCCTTTCCGATATGACGTACGCCCGCCCGGAGTCTACTATTCATGCGCTACTTCTGACACGCTCCTTTCTGAGGGGTTCTTGCAGGGCAACATTGGAATCGCCCGGGATTAATTTTTTGAGTAAGACACACGCATTTCTGAGCGGTTGTTGCAAGGCAACATTGGGATCACCCGTGATTAATTCTTTGAGCATGACACACGCATTTCTGAGAGGTTGTTGCAAGGCAACATTAGGAAGGCCCAGGATTAATTTTTTCGCCGCGCCTCAGCGCGGCGAGGTGTATATATACGGATGACAATGTCTGTCTGTGTGTCTGTGTGTCTGTGTGTCTGTCCGTCGCACAAAAGTAAGATAAGTGGCATATGTGGTCAAGTAGAGTCAAGGTCGCTGAGTACGGATCCGATGTCCGTTTCTGTTGCTAATTTCGCATTATCGAGTTATTTACAATTAAAATATATGAATGCCGAAAATCGACTTTTTTGCCTGATGCGCTAGCGGTAAAATTTCTTCAGAAATGGAAAGAGCATAGACCGCGGATAATTTGTAACACAAAAGAATTTTTTTGCAAATGTGGAATTTAGTAGAAATACGCGATTATTTGTCAAAATATCATTAATTGACAAGAATAGAACGTCATTTATTGACGAATGTGAATGCAGAAATGGTAAGGCCGTATGTCAATACGAATTTGTGACATAGTTTTGCAAATTTAATGAATTGCAATTTCGAGATATTTTCGATTAAAATACGAATGTGTCGAAAATCGACTTTTTCGTCTGATGAGCTAGAGGTGAAATTTCTTCAGAAATGGCAAGGACATAGCCCACGGATAATATGTAACACAAACTAAAATTTTTGCAAATGCAGAATTCGATAAAACACGCGATTATATGTCAAAATTTCATAAATCGACAAAAATAGAATGTCGTTTTTTGACGAATTTGAACGCAGACGTGGTAAGACCGTATGTCAATAAGAATTTGTGGCATAGTTTTACTGTTTTAATAAATTCCAATTTCGAGATATTTAGAATTAAAATTCATAAAAATGTCAAAATCGACATTTTCGTCTGATGGCCAGAACAGCTGTTTATTGATGAATGTGCACTCGGAAACAGAAATGCGCACGCCGAACACAGGAATTCGCTCGCACCAAACTTTTGGCAAGTTTTTTTGTTGGATGTGACGTTTTCACACAGGCAGGAAACATCAGATAAACGGCGTCGTATCATGCCGATAACATATAGCGAACGCGGCGATATCACTGAGCTTTAGATCAGCTGTACAGACAACCGTATCGTGGGGATAGCTGCACTTGGCATTAAGGTACACGTTCTCAAGGAACTTTCTCCTAATACGGCTACCGATGTGTACAAAGTTCACTATACTGTTCACCAAGATTTGACAGGCACAAAGTATAGGTTGAACTTTTTACACACACAGCTTGTTATAGCAGGCAGAGTTTTTCGCAAGACAAGAGTTAAACAAAAAACACAAAGTATTTCTTTAGGAATGAGTGTTCAACAACTGCCTCAATGTAAGCTTTCAAACGGTCAAACGAGACATTTCAAATGACGTGTGATTGTCGCTCTACGACGTAAAATGGGCGAGTTAGAGCCACTTTGCATTTTGGATCTTTAGGTTACTGTAACTTGCGGCCAAAAATTTAACGCGATCTAGAGAACATAATGGCGTCCACCATCCCCAATTTTCATTGCAAACGGTTCACCGAAAGTCGAGTTTTTCCCATTCCCGCAGCGACAAATTTTTCCAGATGGGCCGATCATGGGTTTTAAAACGGGCTGGACCGCACGAAAAAATCCTGCGGCCGGGGGCCACAGGACCCAGACGGGCCGGGCCGCCCCCAAAACCCCCGGCTCATTGGAACCTCTAATACTTGCTGCCGTTGATTTTAAACATCCAATGTAGTTGGCCCCGGAACTGGTCTACGCCCAAGTAGACCAGAATGGCTCCAACCTGGACGAGGACATCTACCCGGTCGACAAAGTGCTGAAAGTGACGAAAATAAAGGTATATACTACATACATACCACCTAGCACATATAATGACAGAATCGAGTAGGCAATCCAACCAAGCACAAAATTCAGGGAATACCATTCTACTTGGTCAAGTGGGCCAACCACACCGTTGAAGAGGCGTCCTGGGTGCCTATTCATCACTTCATTCACGTGAGGCCGACCCTGGAGTCCACAAAAGGTTGTACCTAATACCAAAAACTGACTATGTACATTTGCCGAGTAGGTAGCTATACGAGCTTGAACTTAGCGCCCGTGACAATTGTCCCACTGTGATGACACAAGACGAGCGAGTTAGGGTCATTTTGCATCTATGGACCTTTGGGTTACTGTAACGAAAATGACTGAAATAAAGAATCCCCACTCTGACACATAAGTACTAGTACAATGAAATTGCCGATTAACTCGTCTCATAATCTACATGCTGAAAACTCAGCTCTGCTGACAATCTGGACACGTGAGCATTGGCCCACTCTGAGCCACGGTCTAAACCAGCAGCTATGCATGAAACAAGCTGTGTGTGTAAAAAGTTCAACCTATGCTTTGTGTCTGTCAAATATTGGTGAACAGCATAGTGAACTTTGTACACATCGTTAGCCGCATCTGGAGAAAGTGTCTTGAGAATGTGTTCCTTAATGCCAAGTGCACCTATCCCCACGATACGGTTGTCTGTACAGCTGATCTGAAGCTCAGTGATATCGCCGCGTTCGCTATATGGTATCGGCATGATACGACGCCGTTTATTTGATGTTTCTTGCCTGTGTGAATACGTCACATCCAACAAAAAAACTTGCCAAAAGTTTCGTGCGGGCGAATTCCTGTGTTCAGCGTACGCATTTCTGTTTCCGAGTGCACATCCATCAATAAACAGCTGTTCTGGCCATCAGACGAAAATCTCAATTTTGACATTTTTAATTTTAATTCTAAATATTTCGAAATTGGAAATATTAAAACAAAATATGCCACGGACTCTTATTGGCATACGGCTTACCATTTCTGCGTTCAAATTCGACAAAAAACGACGTTCTATTTTGTCGATTTATGGAATTTTGAAAAATAATCACGTATTTCTATTAAATTTCATATTTGCAAAAAATTTCTTTTGCGTTACAAATTATCCGCAGTCTGTACTCTTTCCATTTCTGAAGAAATTTCGCCGCTATATCATCAGGTGAAAAAGTCGATTTTCGACATTTTCACATTTTGATTGGAAATATCTCGAAATTGCACTTTTTAACCAGGCAAGTCGTCCGGGGGACGCAGTATACTCCACAAATTTGAACTCCTACGCACGGTGGCTCCTCTGCTGTTGTGGCCTCCTGGCACCCCCAATCGCAAAAAGCATTGCTGAATTCGTGATCTACATCCCAAAATACCCCAGATTCGACATACAACACCCCTAGTTTCCTATGTACTCCGGGAACTGAAATTCTGCACTTGGGGTACGGTAGCATACAAATTCGTCGTAGGTACGTTCAAACATCATCTATCCACTAAACGGATTCCAAATTCGTAATCAGCGCCCCCGAAAACCCCGAAATCGAGCATAAGAATGGCGAAGTCGACTCGACGCCCAAAATTCAAACCGACGCGGCAGGGATACTGTAGCTCTGCAAATTTTTCAAAAATACTTTTCTGGGCCAGATTTAAGCGCAGAATCGTTTGAAACCACTTCTGGGACGATTCGGCAACGCATTCGAGCGCTATAGACGCCGAAATGCGAAAATCGCAATTTTCGACCCCGAAGTCGAAAAAGTCGCAGTGTAAGAAAGTTTTTTGTGTTTCGCCCGATTTTCTCCGTTCATGGGTCATTCGATAGAGGACATCTGGGAAGGAGCACCAAGAGTGGTCTCGCCGCTCTAGCTGCTACCTAGCTCGCACAGCAGCCCGTCAAAGTCGACCCGGGGCCAAAATTCGCGAATTTTTCAAATTTGGCGCCAAAATGGGTCCCGCAGCGATCCAATTCTTTTTTTGCGTGTTCGGCACTATCGAGTACTACAACATATCAAAAGATAGTATATACCATTATATGCAACTTTTTTGAGTTCTACCTTGTTTAACCCATTTTCCAGTACTTTAAAAATTTAAATTTTTGAATTTCCCGCCAACGGTGTCCCGCAGCGTGACCCCGTTTGGTGTCCACCCTGCCCACCCAGTAGGCCTACCCAACGCAAAAGACCGTTTGGAAATCGGCCGCTTCACGCGCGAACGCCATTGACTGTAATTTTCTGCGTTTTGCGCACAAACGCTATATACTCCACACTTTTTTGTGGAGTATAAAAACTGCAAAACTATGTCACAAATATTTATTGGCATACGACCTTTCCATTTCTGCATTCCCATTCGTCAATAAATGACGTTGTATTTTAGTCAATTTATGCAATTTTGACAAATAATCGCGTATTTCTATTAAATTCCACATTTGCAAAAATTTCTTTTGTGTTACAAATTATCCGCGGTCCATGCTCCTTCCATTTCTGAAGAAATTTTGCGGCTAGCGCATCAGACGAAAAAGTCGATTTTCGACATTTTCGAATTTTAATTGCGAAAATCTCGAAAATGCGAAATTAGCAACAGAAACGGACATCGGATCCGTACTCAGCGACATCGACTCTACTTGACCACATACATATGTCACTGACTTTACTTCGGTGCGACGGAAACACACACACACAGACAGACAGACAGACAGACAGACACACACACACACATTGTCATCCGTATATATAGGTACACCTCGCCGCGCTGAGGCGCGGCGAAAAAATGAACTATCATCAGCAATGACATAAAAATGTTACCAGTATAGAGAGTGTCAATTGAGCCAAGCCGAGCATGGACTTGTCTGATTCTGTCAGCCACTTTCTGGCCAGACAGACTTCTCATGGGAAATAGACAAACCCTCTTGCTGTAGAGATCGATGAAGCAGACAGTGTACCACTGACCCACTCTCAATGTATCCGCACTGTAGTCAGGCCCGTTGACGGCCAAGCCCGGGACGCGTCTGGTACGCGATAGACTCTACAACTGCACGTATCGTACCCCAGTAAGCTCTATCAAGTGTAAGGTTGCTCAACCCGTGCGTGGTCAAGACACACTCAGAGACTCACGGATAGGCGCTGTTCCAAGCAGTAGTCCGAATCAGTGGCGTAGCCAGGATTGACAAGTGGGAGGGGCAAAAAAATTTTGGGGAGGGCAAAATTTTTTAGTTGTTCGTTGAGCGCTACCGGGTGTAAAATGAGCGCGATGGTAAAATCTTGCTATTTACAGCGAAGCAGGCAAAATACTCATTATTTATAGCGCCGCAGGCGAAAATTAGCATTATTTAAAGCACCACAGGCGAATATTTTTACTAAATATAGTGCCGCAGGCGAAAATTTCCATTAATCATAGCGCCGCAGGCGAAAATTTTTACTATTTATAGCGCCGCAGGCAAAAATTTTCATTATTTATAGCGCCGCAGGCGAAAATTTTTACTATATGTAGCGCCGCAGGCGAAAATTTTTTTCTCTTGCTCGCCATCTGGGGGGGGGGGCAAAGCCGGCATCTGGGGGGGGCCATTTGCCCCGATTGCTCCCCCCTGGCTACGCCACTGGTCCGAATGGGTGTTTATTCTTGACCACAGCTAAGAATAAGCTAACTGGCTAACAAACGGCAGACTACTTATACCGAGATACTGGAATCTTAGATATGCATGGCATCCCTAATGGTGCCATGCTTACACGCCCCATTCAAACAAATGAGCCGTGACACTAATGCTTAGAACCTACGATCATGTATCACTGATCACAATCACTGATTTCCTCGAACGCGTAGAACTGGGCGAACTTGAGCGACCAGATGTCTTGATCGAACTTGATCGGACTGGACGAGCTTGAACGACCAGAAGACTTAATCGAACCGGACGATCTTGAACGACCGGAAGACCTGATCGACCTTGAACGAACCACTTGACCGACCAGCTGACGAAACCTTGAACCCCACACGAGAAGTATTAGACACAAACGCGACACCCACTTTCAGTGACCAAAGGACAAGCGAATCGAACTCCGCCCATCACCTCGATACCGCTAAGCGTGCATCGCGCGACATCGCATTCTCAGCTCTCCAGCCTATCAGCTCAAAGTGCTTGTCACCTCGCTCTTTCAAGAAGAAAGCGACTGTTCCCAGGACAGCCAAGCTAAGCACCCAAGTACTCGCCAGCTCAAATAAGCCTTCAAGCACCTCAAACGCTCGACCTTGTACCCAGGACAAGAGAGAAACACGTCCAATCTGTTCCCAGGACAGATGACGAAGCGCATGTACCCAGGACATAAGCGCTATCCACAATCACACACTACCCCTACAGGCGACATGAGCGAATCAGAACACTCTATAAGAACCGTAATCGGACTCCGGGAACGCGCGAGTATCTGTTCTGAACTGGGACCAATGCGAACCAAAGTGTGGCATTTGACAACGCCCCCAAAACTTGTTCCGCCACCTGTCCACGTTCTGATCCGACATCAGCGGCTGCGTTCTACAGCTCCAATTCGATGGGTTCTGACCCGAGGTCTGATTCCAGCTCCAATTCGGTCTGCGTTGCCAGGCGGGAAAATGGCGAGGACGATCCCTACAGTAGCCTCTATCGGACGAGCGCCCCCTCTGTCTCCTTCAGTTCTTGGGATCCCGAGCCCTAACTGGCTGATCGACGATAGCCGACTCATTGGCGTCAAAGGAAGAAGGTACAACAGCCGACGGAAACACCTTCCCTTGGCCATTCGAGAGTCCAATGCCGACTTTCTCCATCAGGTCGTTGCCTATCAAGATATCGACAGGAAGATTGAAGCTAACTGGCGCCGTCACTTCGAACGGAATCGCTTCGTTCTCACGCGAGCAATAGACGCCCTTCAGCTTCACTGAACCTGAGCTCAAGAAAGTGGAACCATCGATACCAGTCAACGGGACACTCTGATCCTGCGCGATCAAATCAGCGCTGCCATTCTGAAGCAAAGTCTCAACGATTCGAGGGCTGACAGTGGTCGTGGTTGCACCTGAATCTAGGACGGCAACCTGACTCTTCATCTGCCCATTCTTGAATCGGCGCTTCAAATCGGGCGCGACTTGCGGCAAATCGTCAAAGAGGAAATCCGTCGCAGGAATCAATTTCGACTTCTGGTCCTCCTGCTTCGAGAGCTGGCACAACTCATAAGACGACAAATCCCTAGCCGACATGGCGAACGCGTGCCCTGCCCATTCCTGAGGAAAACCAGCTTGTGTCACCGGCGGCGGTTGAGAATCGACTCTCTGCGAAGACGAAGCGTGCTCAGATGGAACCTGCGAGTGAGAGACGAGCGTTTGAGGCGGCTCATTCACCAAGCGTGATGACTGCAAATTCTGCGTAGCAGCTGGCGGATGAGACTGCTGATTTGGCGGCCTTTGCGCCCTGATCGCATCCTGCTTGAAACAACGGTCGTCTGTGTGACCAAGAAACGGCGTGTAGCCCTTATCACGGCAGAAAGTGCACACCCGATTCTGACACTCAGCCGCGACGTCCTCTCGCGGCATTTTAGACCAGAAAACGCACTGCTACATGGCGGCGCCCACAACGGTCAAAGTATAGGAGAAGGAAAACAAACTGGCCGGCCCCGGCCAGCGGTCAGCGACGGTCGAGAAGGCGAGGAAAGTATTGATTGGCCAACACCTTTGCGTGCTAAAGTATTGCGTTGCGTGCGTGCATAGGCCCCCTATGTATTCATAGCGCATTAATGCACTAGTGTGTGTTTGCCCTCTTCCCTCTAGTCGATTAATTCTGGCTTGGCGGCCGCTGGTCAGCGGCCGCCTCACGGTTCCTCCCCCCCCCCCCCCGCCGGCCGCTACTGGCCGCTTTCCTCTCGTAGTTGGCCAAGAGGCCCGCGGGGGCAAGAGGCCCGCAGACGCGGAGGGTGCAAGAGGCCCGCGACGGAGGGGCAAGAGGCCCGCGGCATAGGCGCAAGAGGCCCGCGGGGGCAAGAGGCCCGCAAGGTAGGGGCAAGAGGCCCGCAGTAAAGGCGCAAGAGGCCCGCGCTGCCGAAAGGAACTCCAATTCGTGTACCTACCTCCTAATGTACGTACATATGTGTGCAACTTTGAGAATGCTTCGCATTGCATTAGATAATATGCAAACACGTTCATCTCAAACAAAGGCCTCACAATCACAACGCACAACCAGCCAGATTTAACCACAACACAGGCACTACTCAACAGCTGTCGTCAAGCGGGAGCGCATGTAGTCGAGGTAGGTAATTCAGAAAGAGAGCCAGCAGCGCTTGGTATGAATTCTGAGTGTCTTGCACTTTGATACACTCTACAAATACCAAAACTGGCAATCAAGGGTGACCATAGAACTCATTTAGTTTCAGTTTCAGTACAGTATCACATCAGCAGAATCCATTCTTGAGTTACTGTTTCATGGACGACACTTAATGAGTGCACCCCTTTTACTGACTGCGTGCACTCTTTTTTCGCTCGGCCTCAGCCGAGCGAACCCTATCAAGAGCTCGGCGTGCGTGCGTGCGTGCGTGCGTACGTGCGTACGTACGTACGTCACGCTCGCTTCGGGCTTAATAACTCGCTCGTCCGACGTCGTAGGGTGGAGTTTGAGACATCGTCGGGTAGCCTGCGGACTCCTCTCGCCATCTGAGTGTTCAAAACTAAAATAAGTTTTCAAACTCGCGCGCTACAGTATTCCAAAGTGGGGTCCATTTTAAGACAAAAGTTGACGGAACCTAGTCAAATTGCATATCAAAGTGAAGCGCTCGAGCTCCTGAGCACGAATCCGACAACAAAAAGTTTCAAAAGTTTAACTAGAGAGCTACAGTAACCAAAACGCGTCGAAAACTGAAAACCACATGCTTGCTTCGGGCTTAGTAACTCGCTTGTCTGACGTCGCTGAGTTGAGCTCGACACATCGACGGGTAGCCCTCGGACTCCTCTCGCCAACTATAACGTCGAAATAACAACAAGTTTTAAAAATTGCGCGCTACAGTATCCCAAAGTAAGGTCCGCGAAAAGTCAAAACTTCATCGAACCTAGTCGAATCGCATATCAAAATGAAGCGCTCGACCTCCTGAGCACGAATCCGACAACAAAAAGTTTCAAAACTTTAAGCAGAGGGCTACAGCAACCAAAACGCGATGAAAACTGCAGATTATGGTTTGGTATATCTTGGCGCTCGTGCGTTGCGGAGCGGCGGTCTTGACATCGCTGAAGAGCTCACTGCAATCCAACGTCAAATCATGCTCATCATTAACCTGTAGTTTTGCGTTAGATTTCAGTGTCTTTTTTAAATTCAGCCTGAAACAATGATTTTCTTGGTGTAAAGAATTAAACCCGAGCGATTCCAATGTTGCGTAGCAAGACCACTCCAAAAAGTGTAGTCGCGAGGAGAGTCAAGACGCTACACGAAACCGGAAAGGGCCTCGCTACAAGCTCAGTACAAGTGCAAAACTCAAACCCACTCCGCTTTTTAAAAGAGACTTGTTACTGACTGAGTGCACCCAACGTAAATCTGGCCGGCGTCTAGAATTACTGACTGCGTGCACCCCACAAAATTACTGACTGAGTGCACCCCGAGAGCCTGGCCATCGTCCCCCTCTGATACAGAGCGAGTGCATAGAAGGGGCACATCAGGCCTAAGCAGGCGGTGAATTAGATGGAGGAGTGTTTATTCCACTTACAGTTTGCACTAAAACTCGGTCGACGTCGCGCCTGGCGGGTCTCAGCTGAGGCTTAGCGCGACCACCAACTTCAGGGCGCGCTCCGCGCGCCCCGAAGTCGGTCACCGGTCGCGTTAAGCCTAAGCTTCGACCCGCCAGACTGCGACGCCGACTGACTCTTGTGAACGGTGGGCGCAGGGCGAGCCTAAGCATAGCCTGAATTCAAACGAGAATCCTGCTTGAAGTTTATAGAGCGCCCGTCACAAGAGTGCCGACGAGTGGGGTGCACTCAGTCAGTAATTTCGTGGGGTGCACGCAGTCAGTAATTCTGGACGCCAGCCAGATTTATGTTGGGTGCACTCAGTCAGTAAAAGGGGTGCACGCAGTCAGTAAAAGGGGTGCACTCATTCAGATTTTACCCTGTTTCATATTGAAACTTATTGACACTGAGTTTTACAACAACCATGCCTGCGACGTTACATGCAATCTTGATTTGACGCGCTGTAGAGTCGTCGATTGTATTATCTTAAACTATTTTGTAATCAACAAGCAATGCGTCAAACCAACCTGCAAACTACAACCATCACGTTACGTCTGCAAGTTGCTACACAACAAAGAACCATGTTCCTTGAATTGTTAACAGTGCTCCAAGGCTTTTGCTGGTACAACAACAAGACACAAGTTTCTTCAGTCGCCCTTGGAACAAAACAACTATGTAGGTATGTATACAAACAATTTCCAAAACCCTGGAACAATGGACACTCTGGTACTGACAGGCCAACTATTCTGCAGTACCTGTGCACAACAGTTACTGAACATCACAAGTTTTAAAGTGGTTGGAAGACGAGGCAGCTACCCTCTCATTGAGCAAACTTGATCACCAGAGCAATCGCCACTACGTCACGGTGATGGCATAGTTGCAAGGGTGAGCTTCAGAAGTTCATAAGTAGTTTGCCGCTTAGCCGCGGGCCTCTTGCGCCTACCTTGCGGGCCTCTTGCACCTCTACTGCGGGCCTCTTGCCCCCTCGGCGTCTGCGGGCCTCTTGCTCACCCCTCGCGGGCCTCTTGCCCCCTCGGCGTCTGCGGGCCTCTTGCTCACCCCTCGCGGGCCTCTTGCCCCTACTCCGCGGGCCTCCTGCCCCCGCGGGCCTCTTGCCTACTAGTCGCGGGCCTCTTGTCACACATTCTTTCCTCTGACCTCACAGAGGTATACCTGATCGGGGGACTTTCTGCGAGTTTCCCGTCCTTGTCCTGATGCTCTTTCAATCTAGAGGTCCCTGGCCTGCCTAATGATCCCCAAGTTCACCCACGGCTCTCACGGCCATCCATCAAACGGCGCTTCTCTTTTTCACTCCCGTCTCTGGGCATGGTTTCCGCTCCGCGTCGCCTTCCTCTTACCTACCTACTCGAGTTCCGCTGATTGGTTGATCGCGAGTAAGGCCACGCCTACATTGGACTGCCGGATCGTCGCGCCGCGTTTTCTTTTCTTAAGTCATCAGTTCAGAACAGCAACTTTTTTGGTATCGTGCGAGCAATTGGATCGGCGAGAAGCGACGAATTTTGACGCAGTTTCTTACAAGCTTCGCGCACTATTTCCCGCAAGGATGTCGTCCGTCGAAAATGCGGCGAAAAAAACCGTCGGCGACGACGAAGTGTTTTCCAAGCCGACCCTGATGCCCGCTCGGAAGTCGAAAGAGGGCGCGCTGACCGCCGCCGCCGTCGAGAAGGAGAACCAGACCGGGGAGCAAGAGAAGAAGCCGGTGCGGTGATTTGAAAGTTTGAATTTCGGGGTGTCCATATTTACGGGCGCGGGTGCGGGCGCGCCCGCTTTTCCGTATTTTTACGGGCGCGCGGGCGCGGTTGATTTTGCGCTATTTCAAAGGCGAGTCTGGAAAGTGTCGTCGCGGGCGCGCCCCCGCCTGCGCCCGCGCCCGTAAATAGGGACACCCGAATTTCCCGCGCAAACACTCGAGTGCTTCTTTCCGCTCAGGACCCAAAAGAGGAGGAGGTGGAGGAGAAGAAGGCGACGCCGGCGGTGGTGCGCACCCGGAAGCTGCGCGGCGTCTACCAGTCGCCCACGGACGCCATCATGTCGCCCATCTCCCAGAACCTGCTGGGACACAGACAGGTGGGGACAGAGTTGATTCAAACGTGATCTTCAGTAGTCAGCGCTATTTGGAATTTGATTACCTATGTACATATATCCAACTTTTACACGGTTCTTGGACAGAACAATGTTGAAACGAAACGCAAAAGTTTTTGCGCAATTTTGTTGTTGTATGTCCCCTTTAAAGTCCAAAATCGCCGAATTTTTGCCTGCGGCGCTATTTATAGATTAACATTGGGCTGTTGAAAAGTTTGCAAAGGCCATTTTTTCGGCCGGCCTCAGCCGGGCGAACCCCTACGAGAGCGTAATCGTGCGTACGTCCGTTCGTTCGTTCGTGCGTCCGTTACGCTCTTAGATCTCAGCGTTGGAAAGTCGTAGGAAGGCGATCTTGGACTTTTTAGCACTACGACCCCAAAAGTGGCGGAGTGCTATAGTGAGACTGCTACCGACTAACTTTTTATACTCCACAAAAAAGTGTGGAGTATATAGCGTTTGTGCGCGAAACACAGAAATTTTGAGTCAACGGCGTTCGCGCGTGAAGCGGCCGATTTCCAAACGGTCCTTTGCGTTGGGTAGGCCTAGTAGGTGGGCAACCTGCACGACATATGGGGTCACGCTGCGGGACTCCGTTGGCGGGAAATTCAAAAATTCAATTTTTCAAAGTACTGGAAAATGGGTTAAACAAGGTAGAACTCGAAAAAGTTGCATATAATGGTATATACTATCTTTTGATATGTTGTAGTACTCGATAGTGCCGAACACGCAAAAAAAGAATTGGATCGCTGCTGGACCCATTTTGGCGCCAAATTTAAAAATTCGCGATTTTTGGTCCTTTTACGACTTTGACGGGCTGCTGTGCGAGCTAGGTAGCAGCTAGAGAGGCGAGACCGCTTTTGTTGCTCCTTCCCAGATGTCCTCTATCGAATGAGCCATGAACGAGAAAAATCGGTCGAAACATAAAAAAGTTATCTTGGTGGAACTTTTTTGACTACGGGGTCGAAAATTGCGATTATCGCGTTACGGCGTCTGTAGCGCTCGAATGCGTTGCCGAATCGGTTCAAAGGTGGTTTCAAACGATTCTACGTTGAAATCTGGTCCAGAAAAGTGTTTTTGGCAAATTTGCAGAGCTACAGTAACCCTGCCGCGTCCACTTGAAAATTGGGTGTCTTTCGTTATTGACTTTCGTCGACTTTCGCGATATTGTACTCGATTTCGGGGTTTTCGGGTGCGCTGATTACGAATTTGGCATTCGTTTAGCGTTTAGATGCTGTTTGAACGTACGTGTGACGAATTTGCATGCTACCGTAACCCAAGTACAGAATTTCGGTTCCCGGAGTCAGTAGGAAGATAAGGGTGTTGTATGTCGATTCTGTTGCATTCTGGGATGTAGATCACGAATTCGGCATTAGTTTTCCGATTGGGAGTACCAGGAGGCTACAACAGCAGATGAGTCACCGTGCGTAGGAGTTCAAATTTGTGGAGTATACTGCGTCCCCCGGACGACCTGCCTGGTTCCACCCAAGATTTCTCGCGCGTGGTTCGTCCGATTTGGACGGGGTTTTTTTTAGTCGATAGCTCTCGAGGGATAGTAGGTGTGGACGGACCTTCGTTTTTTTCGCGTAGTGGGAAAATTTGGAGAAAAATTCAAAAATTTGAAAATTTACTTACTGGAGAGGTGTTCCCCCAAGGCTACTTTTTGGAATCGCCGACCGATTTCGATGTCCTTTAGATATGTTGTAGTCCTCTACGAGAGCTTTTGCGGAAAAAAATCCCGAGCCAATCGGCCGACGCGTTCTCGGGTTACGGTAGCCGAAAGCGGTTTTTTGACAAAAATTTGCTTTTCAAAAATCCTAGTAAATCAGGGAGTTGTTGGATCGGGCCAGATATCTCCAATCGGCAAGATTATCATGTTCTCTTTCGTTTAAGACCAAAATCTCTGAAATCCGCCGCGGAAATCTTGAGTTCTGTGGTTGCAAGTGGTCGCCATCGGAGACCGAAAATGCCGATTTTCGACTTTCGGCCGTTTTAGCGCTCGATTGCGCTGATTTATGGCCGAATGGACTGCACAACGCGATTCCCCGTTGAAAACTGATCCGGAATCGATTTTCAAAAATATTTTTTCGGCTACCGTACCCCGGCCGCGTCCAAAATTCGAATTTCCGCTCCGGAGGACAAAATCAATGTTGGAGTCGGCTCCAGTGCTTTCGAGGTCGCTGATGCCGAATCTGACATTGTTTTTGCGTTTCGGATCAAAATTCGCGAGTTTTTGCCGATTTTTGACCTACCGAAGCCCTACGTCGGCGAAACTGAAAGTGAGGTGATTGAACGTTTGTAATGTCGATTCTAGGGTATTTCGCGACGAGGAACGCGAATTTGCTATTGGCTTCTCCATTTTGTGTCGATTTTGCCTTCAAACAGCCACTTTCCTAATGCCGACATTCAAATTTGAATGCAACTTTTACCGTACTCTCCTCAAACTATGTTGTAACTGAAATTTGCGCGCGCATTCAAACTTCACAGTTGAAGGAAATGCAGCGCGAAAAGACGGCGTGGTAAAGTGAGCATTTGCGCATGAATTGTCAACTCTTTCCGTCCAAAATGGCAAGGCGAGTCTGCGATTGGCGCAGCCCCGAATCTTAGCTGCCGGCTACTGGTTGAATCGAAGCGAAATGGCGCATTTTGGACTCAATTCGACCTGGTCTACAGGATTTCGGTGGAGTTCTGTTGCGCGCCGGCCGGTCCTTGTAGGTGGAGGGAATATGCGTACTCTGAAACTCGCGCGCCGGCGGAATTTGTGGAGAATCTTTGGGCGAAAATCGGCCCTATTTCTCATGATAAGTGAGTGGCGGTCTGCTTTCTCTCGTTCTGGTCGGAGTGCTTCACTGCAGGCTCTCCTGCACGTTTCCCTTGTTTATGGACAGGTCTCGACTTACTGGTAATGTGCCTCTAGAAATCAGCATTCAAAAGTTTGAATTACGCGCGCTACAGTAACCCGAAGGTTTAAACTGAAAACGGTTATTACTCGCTGGTCTTACGTCGTAGAGCGGCGTAAAATTTTTGTTAATTACGCAAACACGCACGACGAAAAGCGACATTCTCGCGTTTTTAGCATAGAAATCGTTCTAACTCGCTCAGCGTGCGTCGTGGAGAGACGATCTTGAGTTGCTGATAGCTCTTGACTCACTGATCATTTGTTCTTCTATTGGTCGAAACTCAAAAGTTTGAATATCGCGAGCTACAGTAACCCAAAAGTTCAAAACGCAAAACTTCTCTAACTCGCTCGTCTTCCGTCGTAGAGAGACAGTCTTGAGTTTGTTGAATAGGTTTCGGCACACTGATCATTCCGTTAAGAGAAGTGGAGATTCGAAAGTTTGAATTTCACGAGCTACAGTAACGCAAAGGTTGAAACAGCAATGCGGCTCTAACTCGCTCGTCTTACGTCGTAGAGCGGCATTCGTTCGACCGTTTGAAATCTTACGTTGAGGCAGTTGTTGAGCGGTCATTCTAAAGAAATACGTACTTTTGTTTTTATACTCCACAAAAAAAGTGTGGAGTATATAGCGTTTGTGCGCGAAACGCAGAAACTTTGAGTCAACGGCGTTCGCGCGTGAAGCGGCCGATTTCCAAACGGTCTTTTGCGTTGGGTAGGCCTAGTAAGTGGGCAGGGTGGACGCCAAACGGGGTCACGCTCCGGGACCCCGTTGGCGGGAAATTCAAAAATTCAAATTTTCAAAGTACTGGAAAATGGATTAAACAAGGTAGAACTCGAAAAAGTTGCATATAATGGTATATACTATCTTTTGATATGTTGTAGCCCTCGATAGCGCGGAACACGCAAAAAAAGAATTGGATCGCTGCGGGACCCATTTTGGCGCCAAATTTGAAAAAATCGCGAATTTTGGCCCCGGGTCGAGTTTGACGGGCTGCTGTGCGAGCTAGATAGCAGCTAGAGCCGCGAGACCGCCTTTGTTGCTCCTTCCCAGATGTCCTCTATCGAATGAGCCATGAACGGAGAAAATCGGTTGAGACACAAAAAAGTTATCTTGGTGGAACTTTTTTGACTCCGGGGTCAAAAATTGCGTTTTTCGCGTTTCAGCGTCTGTAGCGCTCGAATGCGCTGCCGAATCGGTTAAAAAGTGGTTTCAAGCGATTCTACGTTAAAATCTGGTCCAGAAAAGTGTTTTTGGCAAATTTGCAGAGCTACAGTAACCCTGCCGCGTCCATTTGAATATTGGGTGTCGGGTGGACTTTCGCGATATTATACATTTCGGGGTTTTCGGGGGCGCTGATTACGAACTTGGCATTTGTTTAGCGTTTAGATGATGTTTAAGCGTACCTATGACGAATTCGCATGCTACCGTACCCCAAGTGCAGAATTTTGGTTCTGCGAGTCCATAGGAAGTTAGGGGTGTTGTATGTCGATTCTGGGGTATTCTGGGATGTAGATCACGAATTCGGCATTAGTTTTGCGATTGGGAGTGTCAGGAGGCCACAACAGGAGAGGAGTCACCGTGCGTAGGAGTTCAAATTTGTGGAGTATACTGCGTCCCCCGGACGACTTGCCTGGTTTAAACCCTTGTCTTACGAACAACTTTGTCTGCTAAAAAAATTAATCCCGAGCGATCCCAATGTTGCCCTGCAACAACCGCTCAGAAATGCGTGTGTCTTGCTAAAAAAACTAATCTCGGGCGATCCCAATGTTGCCTTGCAACAACCGCTCAGAAATGCGTGTGTCTTGCTCAAAAAATTAATCCCGGGCGATCCCAATGTTGCCCTGCAAGAACCCAGAGGAGCGTGTCAGAAGTAGCGCATGAATAGTGGACTACGGGCGGGCGCGCGTCATATCGGAAAGGCTTCGAAATACTTTACAAAAGTATCCACTCGTGTACTCTTCCACTTTAAAACACTCACAAACCACTCTGTATTAATAAAACAACTCAACTTTTTAAAAACAGCTTGTTTATGGTGTTTATATGTCCAATTGAATTCCTCTCCAATCAACCGTATGGTTAGTAAGTAGTTCCCTATTTAAAAATGGTCGCCCTTAAGTTTTGCTTGACGCTCCTAGATTTCGAAGTTGGGAGCACCATTTGCTCCTAGACCTCGGACGAAAACAAGTCTCTTTTAAAAAGCGGAGTGGTTTTGAGCTTTGAATTTTTATTGAGATTGTAGCAAGGCCCTTTCCGGTTTCGTGCAGCGTCTTTGACTCTCCTCGCGACTACACTTTTTGGAGTGGTCTTGCTACGCAACATTGGTATCGCTCGGGTATAATTCTTTACACCAAGAAAATCATCTTTTCAGACTAAATTTTGAAAAAGACACTGGAATCTAACGCAAAACTATGTACAGGTTAATTGTGAGCATGATTTGATGTTGGCTTGCAGTGACCTCTTCAGCGATGTCAAGACCGCCGCTCTGCAACGTACGAGTGCCAAGATATAACAAACCAAAATCTGCAGTTTTCATCGCGTTTTGGTTACTGTAGCCCTCTCATTGACCTTTTGAAACTTTTTGTTGTCGGATTCTTGCTCAGGAGGTCGAGCGCTTCATTTTGATATGCGATTCGACTAGGTTCGATGAAGTTTTGACTTTTCGCGGACATTACTTCGGGATACTGTAGCGCGCAATTTTTAAAACTTGTTATTATTTCGACGTCACAGTTCGCGAGAGTAGTCCGAGGGCTACCCGTCGATGTGTCGAACTCAACCCAGCGACGTCAGACAAGCGAGTTATTAAGCCCGAAGCAAGCGTGTCGTTTCCAGTTTTCGACGCGTTTTGGTTACTGTAGCTCTCTGTTTAAACTTTTGAATCTTTTTGTTGTCGGATTCGTGCTCAGGAGATCGAGCGCTTCACTTTGATATGCGATTTGACTAGCTTCGGTCAACTTTTGTCTTCAAATGGACCTCACTTTGGGATACTGTAGCGCGCGAGTTTGAAAACTTATTTCAGTTTTGAACACTCAGATGGCGAGAGTAGTCCGAGGGCTACCCGTCGATGTGTCGAACTCAACCCAGCGACGTCAGACAAGCGAGTTATTAAGCCCGAAGCAAGCGTGTCGTTTCCAGTTTTCGACGCGTTTTGGTTACTGTAGCTCTCTGTTTAAACTTTTGAATCGTTTTGTTGTCGGATTCGTGCTCAGGAGATCGAGCGCTTCACTTTGATATGCGATTTGACTAGCTTCGGTCAACTTTTGTCTTCAAATGGACCTCACTTTGGGATACTGTAGCGCGCGAGTTTGAAAACTTATTTCAGTTTTGAACACTCAGATGGCGAGAGTAGTCCGAGGGCTACCCGTCGATGTGTCGAACTCAACCCAGCGACGTCAGATAAGCGAGTTATTAAGCCCGACGCAAGCGTGTCGTTTACAGTTTTCGACGCGATTTGGTTACTGTAGCTCTCTGTTTAAACTTTTGAAACTTTTTGTTGTCGGTTTCGTGCTCAGGAGCTCGAGCGCTTTCACTTTGATATGCGATTTGACTAGCTTCGGTCGACTTTTGTCTTTAAAAGGGCCCCACTTTGGGATGCTGTAGCGCTCGAATTTGAAAACTTATTTTAGTTTCGACCACTTAGAAGGCTAGAGGAGTCTGCGGGCTACCCGCCGACGTCTCTAACTCCTTCTTACGACGTCGGACGAGCGAGTTATTAAGCCCGAAGCGAGCGTGACGCACGTACGTATGTACGTACAGAACGTACGTTACGTACGAACGTACTGTGATGGTATTAAGCAAGCTCTAGGTTAAGATGATTTATCGGCTGCTGCTCTCATGCCTTACATAGGTCCCCAAGGTGTTTCACTGTCCGCTAACCTTCACTGTTTGTCTGAGAACCTGGTTCTATGTTTTTGGTTAGCTAAGGGTTCTTATAACCGTTCGCTCTCTTCTATTTCCGAGTCCTGCTTGCGAAGAAAGATCGAAAACAAAACAAATGTGAACCACGCAAAAGTGGTATCACAACAGTACGGACGTACGTACGTACGCACGCACGCGCGCCGAGCTCTTGATAGGGTTCGCTCGGCTGAGGCCGAGCGAAACAAGCCGTGTGTGTAAAAAGTTCAACCTATACTTTGTGTCTGTCATATCTCGGTGAACAGTACAGTGAATTTCATTCGCATAATTAGCCGTATCTAGAGAAGGTATCATGAAAACGTGTACCACAATTCAAGTGCAGCTATTACCACGATACGGTTGTCTGTACAACTGATCTAAAGCTCAGTGATATCGCCGCGTTCGCTATGGTATCGGCATGATACGACGCCGTTCATCCGAAGTTTTATACCCTGTGGGAATACGCAACATCGAACAAAAAACTTGCCAACTGTTTGGTGTAGTCGTTCTCTACCAGGAACTTCGTTTGGTGTACGTAATTCTGTGCTATGACGCTTTTGTCAATTTGTAGAATTTTGGCAAATTGTGGCGTATTTCTGTAAAATTCCACAATTGGAAACAATTTCTTTTGTGTTACAAATTATCCGCGGTCTATGCTCTTTCCATTTCTGAAGAAATTTCGCCGCTAGTCCATCAGGCGAAAAAGTCGATTTTCGACATTTTAGTATTTTGATTGTAAATGTCTCTGAATTGCAATATTTCAAAACTGTAGAACCATGTCACTAATTCTTGTTGGCTTATAACCTTTTAATTTCTGCATTCACATTCTTCAATAACTGACGTTCTATTCTTGTCAATTTATGGAATTTGTACAAATAATCGAGTATTTCTATGAAATTCCACATTTTAAAAAAATTTCTTTTGTGTTACAAATTATCCACGGCCTATGCTCTTTCCATTTCTGAAAAAATTTCGCCGCTAGCTCATCAGGCGAAAAAGTCGATTTTCGGCATTTTAATATTTTAATTGTAAATATCTCTAAATTGCAATATTTCAAGACTGAAAAACTATGTTACAAATTCTTATTGGCTTACGACCTTTTAATTTCTGCATTCACATTTGTCAATAAATGACGTTCTATTTTTGTCAATTTATGAAATTTCAACAAACAAATGCGTATTTCTATCAAATTCCACGTCGACAAAATATTTCTTTTGTGTTACAAATTATCAGCGGTTCGTGCTCTTTCCATTTCTGAAGAAATTTCGCCGCTACCTCATCAGGTGAAAAAGTCGATTTTCGACATTTTTAAATTTTAATTGTGAATATCTCGAAAATGCGAAATTAGCAACAGAAACGGACATCGGATCCGTACTCAGCGACGTCGACTCTACTTGACCACATACCTGTCACGTATTTAACATCGGTGCCACAAACGGACACACAGACAGACAGACAGACATTGTCATCCGTATATATATGTACACCTCGCCGCGCTGAGGCGCGGCGAAAAAACCCTGGGTTACGTGTACGTACACAGTGCCATAACCATCACATGATGTACTGCTCTTCTGTTTGAGACAGTTTGCTGCGGAAAGCTTACGCGTAGTACATCCGCGCAACGCCAATCCATCCATTGTGGGTATCTTTACGACAATGAGTGACAGTAAGTGACTGATTGGGAAAGTAGGCGAATTGATGCTCTCTAAAATCCAATTACAGTCCCAAGATTTCACAGGTGGACCACCACCCGGCCTTGCTGAAGCACCGTCAGAAGCCCAAGCGGCTTGCCAGTCAGACTTCCGGCGAAGAGCCTATGGAGAAGTAGAAATTGGAGAATAAAATAGAAGTGTTCCCTTGCTTTTACACGACGCGATATTGCGCCCTTTTGTTGTGAACGCGGGATTCAGTCCAGTGCGTGCTCTCTTAGGTAGGCGTTACCGTACCCCCTCGCGCGTCCGAATTTTGGCGTATACACAGCTACAAACGCGCGAAAGAAGCTTCGTCACTTTGAATTTGTCTCGTGTCGTGTGTACCTATTAGGTAGCTGTATGTAGCTGTGTGGAAGCTGTAAGATATCCAGAGTGGTACTCAAATCGCCACTCAGAGTGTTTTGTCTTTTCGCTTTAGGCGATATGTACAGGGTGTCCCAGCTATCTATCCGGGGTTTCAATCGTTAATAACTTCCGCATTGTGCAACGAAATTCGACGACATTTGCACACGACGTGCACACATTTAGGGAAATTTTGTGTTTCAGGTTTCAGCCTGTTCCGGCGAATATTGCCCAAATGGCAAAGGTTTGTCAAGGATTGTTCAATTTTTGACGGAGCGCAAAAAAAGAACTGAGAACAGCACCCTTCCAGACGCCGTGTCAAGTCCATCGTTTGGCATGACATGCTAAAGGGTGTTTCCGAGCAACAGAAAATATTTCAGAATATTTGACGCAAACAACCGCAAGTGGTGCCACTTCGCGCAATGTCCACGTCAGAAATGGGAGCCACTTCTCTCTGCACGACGCTGAAGCTTCTGGGATGACGTTGCGCAGAGCGGCGCCACTTGGTGTTCGTTAGATCAAATAATCCGCAACTTTTACACTTTATCAGACACACCATGCAGTATGCCATGCCCAACGTTGGGACTGATATATGAAGCCAAACTTGAGAACGGCGGCCGCAATGTTGGTACCTTCAACCAGCTCATTGCAAGGTGCTTAGGTCCCCAAGGTGTTTCACTGTCCGCTAACCTTCACTGTTTGTCTGAGAACCTGGTTCTATGTTTTGCTTAGCTAAGGGTTCTTATAACCGTTCGCTCTCTTCTATTTCGGAGTCCTGCTTGCGAAGAAAGATCGAAAACAAAACAAATGTGAACCACGCAAAAGTGGTATCACAACAGTACGAACGTACGTACGTACGCACGCACGCGCGCCGAGCTCTTGATAGGGTTCGCTCGGCTGAGGCCGAGCGAA
The DNA here is from genome assembly GCA_030248115.1 of Linhomoeus sp. GSCO2_2. Classification (NCBI taxonomy): domain Eukaryota; kingdom Metazoa; phylum Nematoda; class Chromadorea; order Monhysterida; family Linhomoeidae; genus Linhomoeus; species Linhomoeus sp. GSCO2_2. The sequence continues at coordinate 9,291 of JASAMZ010009519.1, read as the reverse complement.
ACAAGCCGTGTGTGTAAAAAGTTCAACCTATACTTTGTGGCTGTCATATCTCGGTGAACAGTACAGTGAATTTCATTCGCATAATTAGCCATATCTACAGTAGAGAAGGTATCATGAAAACGTGTACCTACCACAATTCAAGTGCAGCTATTACCACGATACGGTTGTCTGTACAACTGATCTAAAGCTCAGTGATATCGCCGCGTTCGCTATATGGTATCTGCATGATACGACGCCGTTCATCCGAAGTTTTATACCTGTGGGAAAATTACGCAACATCGAACAAAAAACTTGCCAACTGTTTGGTGTAGTCGTTCTCTACCAGGAACTTCGTTTGGTGTACGTAATTCTGTGCTATGACGCTTTTGTCAATTTGTAGAATTTTGGCAAATTGTGGCGTATTTCTGTAAAATTCCACAATTGGAAACAATTTCTTTTGTGTTACAAATTATCCGCGGTCTATGCTCTTTCCATTTCTGAAGAAATTTCGCCGCTAGTCCATCAGGCGAAAAAGTCGATTTTCGACATCTTAGTATTTTGATTGTAAATGTCTCTGAATTGCAATATTTCAAAACTGTAGAACCATGTCACTAATTCTTGTTGGCTTATAACCTTTTAATTTCTGCATTCACATTCTTCAATAACTGACGTTCTATTCTTGTCAATTTATGGAATTTGGACACATAATCGAGTATTTCTATGAAATTCCACCTTTTAAAAAAATTTCTTTTGTGTTACAAATTATCCACGGCCTATGCTCTTTCCATTTCTGAAAAAATTTTGCCGCTAGCTCATCAGGCGAAAAAGTCGATTTTCGGCATTTTAATATTTTAATTGTAAATATCTCTAAATTGCAATATTTCAAGACTGAAAAACTATGTTACAAATTCTTATTGGCTTACGACCTTTTAATTTCTGCATTCACATTTGTCAATAAATGACGTTCTATTTTTGTCAATTTATGAAATTTCAACAAACAAATGCGTATTTCTATCAAATTCCACGTCGACAAAATATTTTTTTGTGTTACAAATTATCAGCGGTTCGTGCTCTTTCCATTTCTGAAGAAATTTCGCGGCTAGCTCATCAGGTGAAAAAGTCGATTTTCGACATTTTTAAGAGCCAATGTCTGAGAAACTCGCGTTTCAGTGGGACAAGTTGAAAAATTCGAAACCGAGTTAGGAGCTGGATGTGATAGAGGGATCGAAGTTATGAAGGGTGCCACAAATCTCACCTCTCTACGTCGCCTAAATCTCGAGATATGGCCCATTTTCTGAAGCCATGTCACGCAATTTGCGAATTTTTCAAGATTTCGACACGTGATCGTGTTTCGCCTCATATCTCGAAAACGGCTGGTCCGATTCATGCCGATCCTATGTCATTGAGAAGAGCAGACACGGGCGCTTCGATCCGTATGTCACGCGCCACAATCCATTGCCACGCACACGCGTGCCGTGCCAGTAAACGTGGTAAGACGTGACGACGAAAATTGAAGTTTTTTTGTTTTTTCGCTCACAACTTTTGAAATAGCCGAAAATGCCAGTGATTTTTTGCTTTTATGTTGTTGCCGCATGTTTTCTGTCTCAGATCCTGCCAAAAAATTCGAAAATCGAGAAGCCTCAGAAGGACTTACAGCGACATATGTGTTGCCGATTTGCACCCGCAAATGCAAATTTCTTGCTTTTCGGCTGCACTATTTTCCTCGTAACTATTGAACGCAGCAAGGCTGCTCTCTCGGACATTCTGCAAACGATAGACACCGATGACCTCTACAAATACTGTATAAACCTTGAGTTTCGTAGTCTGCACCGTTCACGAGAAAATGCCGCTACTATAAATTTCGTGCAGCATTCACGTATTTCAGCAGCTGCCCCTAAAGGTAGGAGGCTGATTTTGCACAACTGACCGACCACTTACACTTAGCGTCTGGTAGCTAATATTCTCCATGCAAGTGATTTTGTCCAGGTGCTACGTGTCAGGCTTGGCTCATGTGGCGCAACGGACTTAGCCAAAATTTGGCAAAATCCGCTGAGCTCACTACAGTACCGCGTCTCTGGGAAGACCGCTGGAGATTTCCTCTCACTATGTGATGTAGGCTAGTGGTCTGAATACACAAGTTGTGCTAGATTTCAGACTACCTTCTGTGCGGTAGAAATATATCAACTTCAAGCGTGCAATCGATGTACAGATTTTGGACAGCACTGTAAGGGGAAAGTGCCAAATTTAAAATCTAGCACAACTTGTGTATTCAGACCACTAGCCTTCATCACATAGTGAGAGGAAATCGCCAGCGGTCTTCCCAGAGACGCGGTACTGTAGTGAGCTCAGCGGATTTTGCCAAATTTTGGCTAAGTCCGTTGCGCCACATGAGCCAAGCCTGACACGTAGCACCTGGACAAAATCACTTGCATGGAGAATATTAGCTAGACAGAAAACATGCGGCAACAACATAAAAGCAAAAAATTACTGGCATTTTCGGCTATTTCAAACGTTGTGAGCGAAAAACCAGAAAAACTTTAATTTTCGTCGTCACGCCTTACCACGTTTACTGGCACGGCACGCGTGTGCGTGGCAATGGATTGTGGCGCGTGACATACGGATCGAAGCGCCCGTGTCTGCTCTTCCCAATGACATAGGATCGGCATGAATCGGACCAGCCGTTTTCGAGATATGAGGCGAAACACAATCACGTGTCGAAATCTTGAAAAATTCGCAAATTGCGTGACATGGCTTCAGAAAATGGGCCATATCTCGAGATTTAGGCGACGTAGAGAGGTGAGATTTGTGGCACTCTTCATAACTTCGATCCCCCTATCACATCCAGCCCCTAACTCGATTTCGAATTTTTCAACTTGTCCAGCTTCTTAAGAACGAAACGCGAGTTTTTCAGGCATTGACTCTTAAATTTTAATTGTGAATATCTCGAAAATGCGAAATTAGCAACAGAAACGGACATCGGATCCGTACTCAGCGACGTCGACTCTACTTGACCACATACCTGTCACATATTTAACTTCGGTGCCACAAACGGACACACAGACAGACAGACAGACAGACATTGTCATCCGTATATATACACCTCGCCGCGCTGAGGCGTGGCGAAAAAACCCTGGGTTACGTGTACACAGTGCCATAACCATCACATGATGTACTGCTCTTCTGTTTGAGACAGTTTGCTGCGGAAAGCTAACGCGTAGTACATCCGCGCAACGCCAATCCATCCATTGTGGGTATCTTTACGACAATGAGTGACAGTAAGTGACTGATTGGGAAAGTAGGCGAATTGATGCTCTCTAAAATCCAATTACAGTCCCAAGATTTCACAGGTGGACCACCACCCGGCCTTGCTGAAGCACCGTCAGAAGCCCAAGCGGCTTGCCAGTCAGACTTCCGGCGAAGAGCCTATGGAGAAGTAGAAATTGGAGAATAAAATAGAAGTGTTCCCTTGCTTTTACACGACGCGATATTGCGCCCTTTTGTTGTGAACGCGGGATTCAGTCCAGTGCGTGCTCTCTTAGGTAGGCGTTACCGTACCCCCTCGCGCGTCCGAATTTTGGCGTATACACAGCTACAAACGCGCGAAAGAAGCTTCGTCACTTTGAATTTGTCTCGTGTCGTGTGTACCTATTAGGTAGCTGTATGTAGCTGTGTGGAAGCTGTAAGATATCCAGAGTGGTACTCAAATCGCCACTCAGAGTGTTTTGTCTTTTCGCTTTAGGCGATATGTACAGGGTGTCCCAGCTATCTATCCGGGGTTTCAATCGTTAATAACTTCCGCATTGTGCAACGAAATTCGACGACATTTGCACACGACGTGCACACATTTAGGGAAATTTTGTGTTTCAGGTTTCAGCCTGTTCCGGCGAATATTGCCCAAATGGCAAAGGTTTGTCAAGGATTGTTCAATTTTTGACGGAGCGCAAAAAAAGAACTGAGAACAGCACCCTTCCAGACGCCGTGTCAAGTCCATCGTTTGGCGTGACATGCTAAAGGGTGTTTCCGAGCAACAGAAAATATTTCAGAATATTTGACGCAAACAACCGCAAGTGGTGCCACTTCGCGCAATGTCCACGTCAGAAATGGGAGCCACTTCTCTCTGCACGACGCTGAAGCTTCTGGGATGACGTTGCGCAGAGCGGCGCCACTTGGTGTTCGTTAGATCAAATAATCCGCAACTTTTACACTTTATCAGACACACCATGCAGTATGCCATGCCCAACGTTGGGACTGATATATGAAGCCAAACTTGAGAACGGCGGCCGCAATGTTGGTACCTTCAACCAGCTCATTGCAAGGTGCTTAGGTCCCCAAGGTGTTTCACTGTCCGCTAACCTTCACTGTTTGTCTGAGAACCTGGTTCTATGTTTTGGTTAGCTAAGGGTTCTTATAACCGTTCGCTCTCTTCTATTTCGGAGTCCTGCTTGCGAAGAAAGATCGAAAACAAAACAAATGTGAACCACGCAAAAGTGGTATCACAACAGTACGAACGTACGTACATACGTACGCACGCACGCGCGCCGAGCTCTTGATAGGGTTCGCTCGGCTGAGGCCGAGCGAAACAAGCCGTGTGTGTAAAAAGTTCAACCTATACTTTGTGGCTGTCATATCTCGGTGAACAGTACAGTGAATTTCATTCGCATAATTAGCCGTATCTAGAGAAGGTATCATGAAAACGTGTACCTACCACAATTCAAGTGCAGCTATTACCACGATACGGTTGTCTGTACAACTGATCTAAAGCTCAGTGATATCGCCGCGTTCGCTATATGGTATCTGCATGATACGACGCCGTTCATCCGAAGTTTTATACCTGTGGGAAAATTACGCAACATCGAACAAAAAACTTGCCAACTGTTTGGTGTAGTCGTTCTCTACCAGGAACTTCGTTTGGTGTACGTAATTCTGTGCTATGACGCTTTTGTCAATTTGTAGAATTTTGGCAAATTGTGGCGTATTTCTGTAAAATTCCACAATTGGAAACAATTTCTTTTGTGTTACAAATTATCCGCGGTCTATGCTCTTTCCATTTCTGAAGAAATTTCGCCGCTAGTCCATCAGGCGAAAAAGTCGATTTTCGACATCTTAGTATTTTGATTGTAAATGTCTCTGAATTGCAATATTTCAAAACTGTAGAACCATGTCACTAATTCTTGTTGGCTTATAACCTTTTAATTTCTGCATTCACATTCTTCAATAACTGACGTTCTATTCTTGTCAATTTATGGAATTTGGACACATAATCGAGTATTTCTATGAAATTCCACATTTTAAAAAAATTTCTTTTGTGTTACAAATTATCCACGGCCTATGCTCTTTCCATTTCTGAAAAAATTTTGCCGCTAGCTCATCAGGCGAAAAAGTCGATTTTCGGCATTTTAATATTTTAATTGTAAATATCTCTAAATTGCAATATTTCAAGACTGAAAAACTATGTTACAAATTCTTATTGGCTTACGACCTTTTAATTTCTGCATTCACATTTGTCAATAAATGACGTTCTATTTTTGTCAATTTATGAAATTTCAACAAACAAATGCGTATTTCTATCAAATTCCACGTCGACAAAATATTTTTTTGTGTTACAAATTATCAGCGGTTCGTGCTCTTTCCATTTCTGAAGAAATTTCGCGGCTAGCTCATCAGGTGAAAAAGTCGATTTTCGACATTTTTAAATTTTAATTGTGAATATCTCGAAAATGCGAAATTAGCAACAGAAACGGACATCGGATCCGTACTCAGCGACGTCGACTCTACTTGACCACATACCTGTCACATATTTAACTTCGGTGCCACAAACGGACACACAGACAGACAGACAGACAGACATTGTCATCCGTATATATACACCTCGCCGCGCTGAGGCGTGGCGAAACAAGTCTCTTTTAAAAAGCGGAGAGGGTTTGAGCTTTGTACTTGTACTGAGCTTGTAGCGAGGCCCTTTCCGTGTTCGTGTAACCTCTCGAGTCTTCTCACGACCTCTCTTATTGAAGTGGTCTTGCTACGCAACATTGGGGTCGCCCGGGTTAAATTCTTTACAGCAAGAAAATGTGTTTTAAAAAGTACAATTTAAAAAAGCCACGTCAGGAACTTTAGTTTTGGACGCGTTTTGGCTACTGTAGCGCTATGTTTAAACTTTTGAACCTTTTTGTTGTTAGATTCGTGCTCAGAAGCTCGAGCGCTTCATTTTGATATGCGATTTGACCAAATTCGGTCAACTTTTGTCTTAAAATGGACCCCACTTTGGGATACTGTAGCGCTCGAATTTGAAAACTTGTTTTAGTTTCGACTACTTAGAAGCTAGAGGAGTCCGCGGGCTACTCGACGATGTCTCAAACTCCTTCCTACGACGTCAGGCGAGCGAGTTATAGAGCCTGCGACTATGCCAAAATTACCACTTTCTGACGCGTTTTGGTTACTGTAGCGCTCTGCTTAAACTTTTGAAACTTTTAGTTGTCGAATTCGTGCTCAGGAGCTCGAGCGCTTCATTTTCATGTGCGAATTGACTAGGTTCGGGCAAGTTTTGTCTTAAAATGGACCCCACTTTGAGATACTGTAGCGCGCGATTTTGAAAACTTATTTTGGTTTCGACTACTCAGATGGCTAGAGGAGTCCGCGGGCTACTCGACGATGTCTCAAACTCCACCCTACGACGTCAGACGAGCGAGTTATTAAGCCCGAAGCGAGCGTGACCCACGTACGCACGTACGCACGTACGTACGTACGTACGTACGTACGCACGCAGAGCTCTTGATTGGGTTCGCCCGGCTGAGGCCGGGCGAAAAAACCCTGGGTTACGTGTACACAGTGCCATAACCATCACATGATGTACTGCTCTTCTGTTTGAGACAGTTTGCTGCGGAAAGCTTACGCGTAGTACATCCGCGCAACGCCAATCCATCCATTGTGGGTATCTTTACGACAATGAGTGACAGTAAGTGACTGATTGGGAAAGTAGGCGAATTGATGCTCTCTAAAATCCAATTACAGTCCCAAGATTTCACAGGTGGACCACCACCCGGCCTTGCTGAAGCACCGTCAGAAGCCCAAGCGGCTTGCCAGTCAGACTTCCGGCGAAGAGCCTATGGAGAAGTAGAAATTGGAGAATAAAATAGAAGTGTTCCCTTGCTTTTACACGACGCGATATTGCGCCCTTTTGTTGTGAACGCGGGATTCAGTCCAGTGCGTGCTCTCTTAGGTAGGCGTTACCGTACCCCCTCGCGCGTCCGAATTTTGGCGTATACACAGCTACAAACGCGCGAAAGAAGCTTCGTCACTTTGAATTTGTCTCGTGTCGTGTGTACCTATTAGGTAGCTGTATGTATGTAGCTGTGTGGAAGCTGTAAGATATCCAGAGTGGTACTCAAATCGCCACTCAGAGTGTTTTGTCTTTTCGCTTTAGGCGATATGTACAGGGTGTCCCAGCTATCTATCCGGGGTTTCAATCGTTAATAACTTCCGCATTGTGCAACGAAATTCGACGACATTTGCACACGACGTGCACATTTAGGGAAATTTTGTGTTTCAGGTTTCAGCCTGTTCCGGCGAATATTGCCCAAATGGCAAAGGTTTGTTAAGGATTGTTCAATTTTTGACGGAGCGCAAAAAAAGAACTGAGAACAGCACCCTTCCAGACGCCGTGTCAAGTCCATCGTTTGGCATGACATGCTAAAGGGTGTTTCCGAGCAACAGAAAATATTTCAGAATATTTGACGCAAACAACCGCAAGTGGTGCCACTTCGCGCAATGTCCACGTCAGAAATGGGAGCCACTTCTCTCTGCACGACGCTGAAGCTTCTGGGATGACGTTGCGCAGAGCGGCGCCACTTGGTGTTCGTTAGATCAAATAATCCGCAACTTTTACACTTTATCAGACACACCATGCAGTATGCCATGCCCAACGTTGGGACTGATATATGAAGCCAAACTTGAGAACGGCGGCCGCAATGTTGGTACCTTCAACCAGCTCATTGCAAGGTGCTTAGGTCCCCAAGGTGTTTCACTGTCCGCTAACCTTCACTGTTTGTCTGAGAACCTGGTTCTATGTTTTGGTTAGCTAAGGGTTCTTATAACCGTTCGCTCTCTTCTATTTCGGAGTCCTGCTTGCGAAGAAAGATCGAAAACAAAACAAATGTGAACCACGCAAAAGTGGTATCACAACAGTACGAACTGTACGCACGCACGCACGCGCGCCGAGCTCTTGATAGGGTTCGCTCGGCTGAGGCCGAGCGAAACAAGCCGTGTGTGTAAAAAGTTCAACCTATACTTTGTGGCTGTCATATCTCGGTGAACAGTACAGTGAATTTCATTCGCATAATTAGCCGTATCTAGAGAAGGTATCATGAAAACGTGTACCTACCACAATTCAAGTGCAGCTATTACCACGATACGGTTGTCTGTACAACTGATCTAAAGCTCAGTGATATCGCCGCGTTCGCTATATGGTATCGGCATGATACGACGCCGTTCATCCGAAGTTTTATACCTGTGGGAAAATTACGCAACATCGAACAAAAAACTTGCCAACTGTTTGGTGTAGTCGTTCTCTACCAGGAACTTCGTTTGGTGTACGTAATTCTGTGCTATGACGCTTTTGTCAATTTGTAGAATTTTGGCAAATTGTGGCGTATTTCTGTAAAATTCCACAATTGGAAACAATTTCTTTTGTGTTACAAATTATCCGCGGTCTATGCTTTTTCCATTTCTGAAGAAATTTCGCCGCTAGTCCATCAGGCGAAAAAGTCGATTTTCGACATTTTAGTATTTTGATTGTAAATGTCTCTGAATTGCAATATTTCAAAACTGTAGAACCATGTCACTAATTCTTGTTGGCTTATAACCTTTTAATTTCTGCATTCACATTCTTCAATAACTGACGTTCTATTCTTGTCAATTTATGGAATTTGGACACATAATCGAGTATTTCTATGAAATTCCACATTTTAAAAAAATTTCTTTTGTGTTACAAATTATCCACGGCCTATGCTCTTTCCATTTCTGAAAAAATTTCGCCGCTAGCTCATCAGGCGAAAAAGTCGATTTTCGGCATTTTAATATTTTAATTGTAAATATCTCTAAATTGCAATATTTCAAGACTGAAAAACTATGTTACAAATTCTTATTGGCTTACGACCTTTAAAATTTCTGCATTCACATTTGTCAATAAATGACGTTCTATTTTTGTCAATTTATGAAATTTCAACAAACAAATGCGTATTTCTATCAAATTCCACGTCGACAAAATATTTCTTTTGTGTTACAAATTATCAGCGGTTCGTGCTCTTTCAATTTCTG